>MJUU01009986.1:141054-155120 GCA_002080025.1 Modiolus philippinarum | reverse complement strand
TTCTATATATTACATCATTTGTCTAGATAAGACAGGAAAATGGTAAAAAAATCAGTGCAGAGAGGAGGATGTTTTTATGTTATATAAATATATAAATACAAAAGAATCAGGGACATAACCTGAAATGTGGAAAAATATTGTGTATGTAGGCCATTATAAAAAAAAAGCAACAGATTTTCAACCCACCTTTTGAAAGTTTAAAAAACAAAAAAGTGGAGGGAGCAATATTATTTTTATTTTTTTTTTCATCAGTTATAGTAAACAATGCTGTAAATTTCTAAAAAAAAAAAAAAGACCGAAAATGAGATAAAAATTTAGGTAATTAGGCTGAAATAATCAGGATGGGAGAGGATGAAATTTTACAACATTATGTTCTCTTGATAACATTTGTTTGAATTTCAACTTTTATTAGAATTTTTCTGATTACAAAGATTGCCTTTATATTTAAGAGACATGACATCAGTAGAAATACTGCTTTTGATGTTATCAGTATTGTATTGATTGGATATTGACTGATAATTAAGCTTTACTCAGTTTTGTATTAACTTATTAGACAAACTATCACAGTGACAGACATAGCTACAAACAGCAATCTATGCAACTTGTTTCAATAGTTTTAAAAAGAAGATATGTAATTTTAAATGATGTGAATTTGGTATACATATAATCTATATTCACATTTCTATACAAATATCTTTATCTATAATTATGGTTATCTTTAATCTTCTTCAGACATTGAAATGTACATCAAATGAAAAATCAGTATAATTCTGGTATGAAAAATAACAAAATACTGTACACCAAATGAAATATCAGTAATTCTGGTATGAAAAATAACAAAATACTGTAAATTTAGTTTCTACCGATGGTTATTTCGACAACTTATGCCTCGTCATTGCAATTAGAATTAAAAACATTTAGAACACCACATTATTAACTGATGACTTAAAATACAGTGTGATTTGACCATTTAATATAACCAGAAGTTTTTGACACATAGAATTTATACAGGGCAAATGCCCTGTATAGAAATTTATACAGGGCATATGCCCTGTATTAAAATTAATACAGGGCAAATGCCCTGTATAAATGAATCGGCCATATTGGTTTAGTTACACTCTGTTTTCTGTGTCTTTCTCGCATATTTTAACTTTTTTTTTCTTTTTGTCTATTGATTTTAATTACTGAGAGTGAGAATAAAAAATAAACACAGCACACTGAAGATTTCCTTTGATTTTGATAACGTTCCAAATATTAACACTGTGCTATACAGTGGTAGAGATGTATGCTCTTTATTTTTCGTAGATATGGTGTACTTGTAAATGAGATAATATTTGTTCAATGACGATTATCTAAATTTATGTAAATTCTAAAACCGAAGGATTAAATCCCACCATCGTAGTTTTGTCCTTAGCTATATTTGATAATACGGATTTCGTTTGGTTTTTGTCTCGCCTGCGACGAAAGTCGCGAAAGCGAGACATAGGCGTGCAAAGTATGACGGCAACGGCGACGGCGACGGCGGCGTAAACTCAAGTTTTAATACAGAAGCCATTGATGTAGGAACTTTATATTTGGTCCATATGTAGCTTACGGCGAACCCTATCTGTCGGACCCAAAATCATGTGACCTTGACCTATATTTCACGGTCCAGTGACCAGGTTAAGTTTTTTTGCTTAAGTCTGTTTCTCAATAACTACAAGCCATAGGTCAATGATATGGTCTTGGTTAGTACATGTCCGTCTGCCATATGGCTTTTGACCTTGACCTCAATTTCACGGTCCAGTGACCAGGTTAAGTTTTTTTGCTTAAGTCTGTTTCTCGATAACTACAAGCCATAGGTAAATGATATTTGGTAAACAGCTTGGTCTTGGTTTGTACAGTTCAGTCTGCCGTATGGCTTTTGACGTTGACCTCAATTTCATGGTCCAGTGACCAGGTTAAGTTTTTTTGCTTAAGTCTGATTCTCAATAACTACAAGCCATAGGTCAATTATATTTGGTGTATAGCTTGGTCTTGGTTAGTACATGTCAGTCTGCCATATGGCTTTTGACCTTGACCTCAATTTCATGGTCTAGTGAACAAAGTTGAGTGTTTCTGATTAGAATAGTTTCTTAATTACTGTAAGTGGAATGGTAATAATATTTGGCTTGTAGGTTGCTCTTGAGTAGTGCATGACTGTTTTAGCGACAAGCAGGGACGGGCGAGACATCTATTAGGGTCCACTCTTGTATGCATTTTAACATTTTTGAAATTATGGATTTCTAGTGCTGCTGATGAGGAATAAATTTCCGAAATGGTCATACAGCTCATTAAAATTATTGCAGTTGGAGTTAACATATGTGTTATGGTCTCATGTTCATTTACTCCAAATCCTTTTGTAAAATATGTAGTACTTGTCAGCAGAAAAATAGTACTCGTCAGCCACATCCCGGTTCAGCTTGTACGACTGACACCACACCAGATCAAGGGGATTTGTAAACGACAAGATAGTTCAATATTTTTTTCTACTACAAGTTGAAAATTCAATAGAAATCTTGACTTTGTAATATCGAAATTTGCATCCTGTAATTAAGATTGGTCAAGATAATGCCTGAAATTTTAAGTCATCGGTTAATAAAGGTGTCATAAAATGGGTATTTGCATATTAATCCTGTATAATGTCCTCGTACAGTCGTATTGGGATTCGCCTCGGGCCAATACAGGTGATCTCAACCCAATACGACTGTACTTGGACATTATACAGGACTTATATGAAAATACCCATTTAATAACACTATAAGCCGAAAGATGTATAAACGCTGATAGAGAAATATGAATTGATATGAGATTTAGTGTAAATTTCATAGAGACAGTGGCTGGCAATTCTAAACTATCTTCAAAATGTGTATTTCCTTGTGTGCTCTTTATTAGGAAATTAGAGGAAATGTAAATAATTTTTTGTATTGTTTATGAACTGTAAAAAGGTTATCCACTGCCTTCCCTTAATAATGAATCATCTTGTTTACATTTTCAGATAAAAAGAAACTAACTTCACATTAATGTTGAATTGTTCATAGGAAATTATTTGACAATGAGAGGTTTCCGCAATACCAGTGAAGTTGTTTTGTCAGAGTGAAAGCTTGACGTCAGATGCTGATAACTAGATTATATTTAACTAACGGGCCATTTATAGTAACTTGATGAAGAGTGAAGTAATATCAGAAGCTAATATAAGTGCTCAAGTACAAACCAGAAATCCATTTATGTCATGAATGTATCAGAGTCTTGACAAGTTAGTTGCCTAAAGGTATTCAATTACTTCAGTCAAAGGAAATAGATTTGACACTAGCTGAAGTTCTGTTAATCAGATTTAAGATATTCAAAATAATTCAATTCACAAATATTTTTATGTTCTGACTCTGTTTTTTTTATCAAATTACCAGCACTTCGTTCTAGAATATATACCATTTATAACATGTTTGTGTAAAATCTGTGATATTGTTATTTGTAAATAAATTCATGTTTTTATTTATATTTAATTGTATTCCTTTTGTGTTCCTGCAAATATTCTTCACACACAAAGCTTTCATCTGTTTTTTATTAGTTATTTAGAGGGTAGTTTAATTAGGAATAAAGTAGAACATTGAAGCTTTGAATGATTATGAAATATGCCAATTGTGTTTTTGTGTCAGATATAAGGTATTTCTATAATATCATCAAAAAGGCCATAACATTATTCTGTTATACTGATTATTGACTTTTCGTGGAATGCTTCATTTGCCTCTTATGGAATTCCATTCTTTAAATGCAATTTTATGCTGAACTTGCAAGTGATATAATCCTGCCAACAACCATCTCAGTATAATTTAATCCTGTGAACATAAATTGCAATAATTTTAATACCCTGCCACACAAATTGTTTGGTATTATGTTCAACCTGCAGCCATGTGTCTTCCTGTCCCATGAAAGTTTCCCACTTATAACCTGAAGGAAATAACTTGCTGTTTTCAAACATAGTAGCTAAGTTGTCCACTGCAAAACTCATGCCAAGAATTTGTTTTTTAGGTTTGAGTGGTTCTTGAGTATATGCCTTTGAAACTTTAAATTTTTGCAAATTTTGAGTTTCAGATTAATTTCTTGTGAACAAATTACACACTGTCATAAAGCTTGGTTAGAAAGTTGATAAATATGGATTACACCACAAGATCCCGTTCATTACCATATTTTATCCACTAGAGATAGTTAAATTTCAAAAATTTTAATTGCAAGGCTTGCTCAGCGTTTAAAATTTTGAAATTTAACTATAGAGAGTGGATAAAATACGGTAATAATCGGGATAAAGTGGTGTAATCTTTTTCTCTAATGATCAATGATAAGTACCAAGAATTGTAGTCGGAATAGATTTGGCGGGAAATAGCACGGGGCTTTATTCAACATACGTTGAATAAAGCAAATTTATTTATGGGTTCAAAACCGTTTTAAACTTGACATATCATTAGAGAAATACAAATTAACTCATACCAGATTTTCAGTTCAGAAGTATAAGAAAGGGGTTTAGGAGTAACGTCCCTTGAAGCTTTGAAATTTCTTAACTTGATGGTTTTGACTTAAAACTTGGAATTAAAACTATGGTATATAAGTTACTTTCTCCTGAAGTTAGGAAAAGTTCCATTTTTGGTTTTAAAGTAAAGTGCTTCTTAAGTTATGCAATTTTAAATAAATATGGCTGTGACCTGTGTAATGCAACTGTTGAGCTTAGTAAGTCCAGTCACAGTGTTACTGCAAATGACTAGATTCTTGAAAAGAAGTTTTTTTTACTAGTCTATTAAGTCTATCAATTTTTTGTGGAAGAAAAATTTGTACATTCTATGAAACAGCTTATTCAATGAATATACATATATTTTAGTATAAAAATTCCAGCTGTTTCTGCTGCGTAAATAGTGCTTGAACATTCGTTTTTGGTTCAGTGTACGTAGTTTTGTTCAACTTGATGTAAATCAACAGAGAATATTATATTTAAATGACAGTAGAGAGAAAGTGAAATCATAGAGCAAGAATTTTCAGTAAGAACAATATTATATGGACACGAAAAAAACATGGTGAGATGACTTTAAAATGGAAAACAATATATGTTAATGAGCGAGTCTACTCTTACAACATTTATCTAAATTAACAAAAAATAAAACATAGAGTAGAAGGACTCTCCAGCAAAGGATGTTATGTATTCAAGTCAAGGTATAAAGAGTAACTTGAATTTACACAGTGAACAATATTCCATATAAATGAAAAAGGCATAGATAAATGGACTTTCAGATAGCCAAATTTATACAAAACATTCTAAAATTTGCAAAGAAAAAGCACATTGCCTAGTTTCTTAATTTCACCTTTTGATATATTAATAACGTTCTCTAACTTAATAACCCAGAATTCAATGAGTACTTGTATCTTTAGTTATATACCCCAGGCAACTGGAAATAAAACACAAGGTACAGAACTAAAAAGTTGGCTGCATATTTATAAATATTTCTTGAAAATGAGATAGATGGACGACTTAAAAAACTGCCTTTTCACGTACTGCAGTACGTAGTTCTCGTACATTATAAAACATACATGTACAATTTCAAAAATCAAACCGCGCATGCACTTTTATTTGAAAAGTTGATCATTGAACATTGTGGTTTTCAGATTAAAATGTTTTGTTCAAATCAAAAGTGAAAGGAAATAGTTGTCGGCATATGTCATGCAACTTGTAAGGTTCCTTGTGAAGCCATTTTAAGTAGCGAAGTAAAAATAGTCATATGCATTTGTACCTTAAAAAACACCTTGTACCCCCAAATTGAATATCAAAGGGTACATGTACCCCAACTGTAAAAAGCAGTGGACATACTGGGACAAGAAAAAGTTAGAAACACATTCAGACGAAGAGACCAATATCTGGCGAACGTGCAAATTTTAATTTTCCTATCGTTTATTTCCATTTCTTAGATGTTAACATGCATTCCCTCAAAACTACAAAACTACTACTTCAAGGATATAATGATGGGATGCTAAAAGTTCACACTTAATTCTAGGGTTGCATGAGTTGGTTTACCATGTGTTTTTTGAGGAGAGACGAAAATTTCCGTTAAAAGCTGTGTTTGAAAGCATTAAAAGTTGCGGGAATTAGCAAGAGCTATGAATATATTATAGTAAAAAATTCGTAAAGGTTCCTCAGAACCATGTGTCACGCCTGCTCAGTAAGGTATCATTATAATTAGGACAATACTAACATATTATATTTTCTGTATTCCAAAAAATAACTGGTCTTTAAGAATTTCAGGAAATTTACCATAATTGGAATCAAATATTTTTGCAATTCAGGTATTTAAAATGACTGTTTTCACTAAAATGTATTTAAAATGGTATGGTTCCTAGGCAGAATTCCCCCAAAAATAACAGATCTTGAAGAGTTTTGGGAAATTTGCCAGAATTGGAATCAAATTTTTTTGCAATTCCATTATTGAAAATTACTGTTTTCATCAATATATTTTTAAGGAAGTATGGTTGCTAGGTAGAATTCCAAAAATAAATTGGTCTAAGAGAGTTCCAGGAAATTTACAAAAAAGCAGAACCAAAAATTTTTGCAATTTTGTATTCATTAAAATGTTTGTTTATTTCAAATTCACTGAAAAACCATGGTTGCTAAGAAGAATTTCAAAAAATTGCATGTCTTGGACAGTTTCAGGAAATTTACCAATGTTGGAACCCTGTTTTTTTCTTACACATGCAAAATTATGCTCCTTTTCAAAGAATTGCTTTATTTTCTTAATCTTATGCAAAAGAATTAACAAATTATTGGTCTTCTACATTTTCAGGAAATTTACCAAAGTTGGAACCAGAATGAAAATTCCAACAGCTTGTTACATATCTGCACACTGCATGCAGCAATGTTCAATTTTAATGAAATTCAGTTAAGACACAAACACTTAATTCACTTTCTACAGAACTTTTATCTGTGGATTAACATTGAAAAAAAATTTAAGTTCAAATACGCAAAAAATATGGACCCCCCCCAAAAAAAAAAAAATCAATTTTTTTTTCAGCTGGATATCATTTTCTGAAATTCCAATAAGATTTTGTGACTTTATTCAACTTCTAAAAAAACTTTAATCTATGGGTTAACATTCAATTTTTTTTGCAAAAAAAAGTCTTAATACGGAAAAAATATGGAAAAAAAATAGATTTCAAAATTTTCATCTGGAGGTAATTTTCAGAACATTTCCTAGCTTCTGACCAGTTTTTATGATATTCCAATAAGATTTAATAACTTTATTCAATGTCTAAAAAACTTTANCAATAAGATTTTGTGACTTTATTCAACTTCTAAAAAAACTTTAATCTATGGGTTAACATTCAATTTTTTTTTTGCAAAAAAAAGTCTTAATACGGAAAAAATATGGAAAAAAAAAATAAAATAAATTTCAAAATTTTCATCTGGAGGTAATTTTCAGAACATTTCCTAGCTTCTGACCAGTTTTTATGATATTCCAATAAGATTTAATAACTTTATTCAATGTCTAAAAAACTTTAATTTGGGGGTTAACATTTCATTTTTTGCGCAAAAAAAACTAAGTTCAAATATGGAAAAAAATCCAAATGTTTTTAGCTGTCAGAAGGTAATTTTCTGACCATTATCTAGGTTCTGTCAAATTTTGACACAATTTTATAAAGATTAAATGACTCTATTCAACCTACGAAAAACTTCTTACAATTGTTGATGTCGAAAAGTCAACGACCGAATTTCGATCGATTTGTCTCGCTTCCGTGACGAAAGTCACCGGCGAGACAAACATTACAGGGTCAACGTCTTGAGGATATTGCAGTGACTTAGATAAAAACTATGCCTTGAAAAGTTTGCAAATATATCTATTGATACAAATCAGTTTTAGCTCACCTGGCTAATGCCAGTCTGTGCTTTTGCCATCACTTTGCGTCCTTCGTCCATCAATCCGTCCGTCCGGCATTAACTTTTCATTCAAAGATCTTCTCCTCTGAAACTACTAGGCCAAATGGAACCAAACTTGGCGAAAATTGTCCTTGGGTGGTCCCCTACAAAATAGGTGTTTTTCAGGTCCGTGCGATATCCAAGACGGCCGCCAGCGGGAAACATAGTTTTAACATTTGACCCTATGGGAAAACACATTCAAAGATCTTCTTCTCTGAAACTACAGAGCCAATTGGCACCAAACTTGGCAACAATAGTCCTTTGGTGGTCCCTTGCAAAAAAGGTGTTTTTCAGGTCTGCCTGATATCCAAGATGGCCGCCAGCGGGAAACATAGTTTTAACATTGGACCCTATGGGAAATCACATTCAAAGATCTTCTCTGAACTTACTGAGCCGATTGGCACAAAACTTGCCCTCAATAGTCCTTTGATGGTCCCTTACAAAAAAGGTGTTTTTCAGGTCCGCGCTATATCCAAGATGGCCGTCAGCGGGAAACATAGTTTTAACATTGGACCCTATGGGAAAACACATTCAAAGGTCTTCTTCTCTGAAACTACTGAGCCAATTGGCACCAAACTTGGCCACAATAGTCCTTTGTTGGTCTTTCACATAAAAGGTGTTTTTCAGGTCCGGGCGATATCCAAGATGGCCGACAGCGGGAAACTTAGTTTTAACATTGGACCCTATGTAAAAACACATTCAAAGATCTTCTCTGAAACTACTGAGCCAATTGGCACCAAACTTGGCCACAATTGTCCTTTGGTGGTCCCTTACAAAAAAGGTGTTTTTCAGGTCCGCGCGATAGCCAAGATGGCCGACAGCAGGAAACATAGTTTTAACATTGGACCCTATGGGAAAACACATACACAGATCTTCTCTGAAACTATTAAGCCAATTGGCACCAAACTTGGCCACAATAGTCCTTTGGTGGTCCCTTACAAAAAAGGTGTTTTCAGGTCCGCACTATATCCAAGATGGCTGCCAGCGGGAAACATAGTTTTAACATTGGACCCTATGGAATATACATTCAAAGATCCTCTTCTCAGAAACTACTAGTCCAATTAGAACCAAACTAAGCCACAATGGTGCTTAGGTGGTCCCATCCATAAAATGTATCTAGCAGGTCCGTACCTCATCCAAGATGGCCAACATCTGGAATATAGTTTTACATTGGCCTTATTGATTTGAAGGGGAACCCTTTGCCCAAATTTTTGAATTTTTATCTGAATTGTGGTCTGAATGTTTTAATTTCAGCAATATGTATTACCTTGATTATAAGGGGAACCCCTGCCCCAATTTTTTTAAATGGTGTTCTGTTATAGGTTGTAAAGGATGGTGGATCTTTCGGTTGCCATGGAAACCAAACAAGAATACTGTAATTAAAGAAAAAAAGTATTCTGCTAAATTTTATGTTTTGTTTTTCCTATTGGAAGTGCCTTTTATCTATGTCAGCCATGGTCCAGGTGAGCGATTCAGGCTCTTGAGAGCCTCTTGTTATGGATGTTTTATGGTCTTTTCATTTAGGCAATTACATAGCTCAGAAGTCGTACCTCCTGCTTGTTAATTACATTTATTAGTTTAAAAATGAAAATATATATATTCACAATCTTCAACTTGGATCTTTTTCTATTCACAACTTGATAGGGTTTTCTAGTTGTTCTCTGTCTTCTGTGTTGGTTGCTTATTATCATTTCTTGTCTCTTCTTGTCAATATTTATAATAATTTACGATTGTATAATTTTCAGATTTTATCATATCGATCAGTATTTTTCGATTTCTCAGATTTATATTTTCATGTTCAGTAATAGATGAGCATCTATGTTTATTCAGTCAATTTGATAATGAGAGAATATATCTTTGATGTTTTGAATTTCACCAACATTACTATTTTGTCGATGTTCACATCTATTTTCAATTCATTAAGGTCGAGAATGCCCTTACTGTTTTGCATTTTCATTATGCACTCTAATACGCCTATGAAATCACATGGAAAAGTGACATTAAACAGACATATACCACCAATACAAAGCTATTAGCCAAATACATCGGCAAACGAATGCTGAAGCAAATAATGAGGAAAGGGGGAATTCATGTAATCCGTTCTCTTTACAGACGTATGTTTGATCCATCTAATAATTTTGATTTCATTTTCATTGCAGAGAAATGTTTTTTTTTCTAAGCATAGAATTACAAAATACCGTAGAAATGAGCAATTATTCTATTTTCTTTATTTATAGTTTATGTAATTGTAAAAACATATTTTCAAATACTCTGCATTTATGGTATACATCGGCAAACGAATACCGAAGCAAGAACGAGGAAAGGGGAAATTCTAAAATAATAAATCCAAAATCACGGCAATTCACAGCAACACGAATTGAGACAGTATGACAGAGACAAAAGAAATAAACAAAAAGAACAAGAACGTCACAAAACTAAAGCACTAGCAGTGTGAACCCCTATAAAAACTGAGGTATCATCAGGTGCTGCGGAAGAGAAGCATGATCTGCTCCACGCGTGGCACCCGTCACACTGCCCGTGAAAAGTCCGGTTTTGTTACAGTCGGTGTTAGTCAGTCCGGTAACAAACTCTGGATCTACCCAAAGATTGTGAAACAGAAACATGGTAATGGTCTGTCAAATCGTGGTGACGACTGTAAAACTTCTGTAGTGACAATTGCAACAGTGACTGAACATTTATAAGTTTTTGAGACAGTAATTTCACTCTGTTGACAAAATCGCTGTACAAACTACAGACACGGCAATAGCGAATGGGTTGTGAAATGTACACGCCATATGCCGGAAAAGTGGGAATATTGCTGCTCAAAAACGGGAAGTTCACTATTGGAAAGTCGAAATCATCACGCTTGTCGTAAAGTTTTGTTTTCAGACGTCCAGAGTTGTCAATGTAGAGGTATAGGTCCAGGTATGATGCTGATGATGGTGTATCAGTGGTCTCTTTAATTTCNTCCGGAAGGGTAAGCATGATCTGCTCCACGCGTGGCACCCGTCACACTGCCCGTGAAAAGTCCGGTTTTGTTACAGTCGGTGTTAGTCAGTCCGGTAACAAACTCTGGATCTACCCAAAGATATCTGTTCTCATTTGTGAAACAGAAACATGGTAATGGTCTGTCAAATCGTGGTGACGACTGTAAAACTTCTGTAGTGACAATTGCAACAGTGACTGAACATGTATAAGTTTTTGAGACAGTAATTTCACTCTGTTGACAAAATCGCTGTACAAACTACAGACACGGCAATAGCGAATGGGTTGTGAAATATACACGCCATATGCCGGAAAAGTGGGAATATTGCTGCTCAAAAACGGGAAGTTCACTATTGGAAAGTCGAAATCATCACGCTTGTCGTAAAGTTTTGCTTTCGGACGTCCAGAGTTGTCAATGTAGAGGTATAGGTCCAGGTATGATGCTGATGATGGTGTATCAGTGGTCTCTTTTGATTTCGAGTTCATTTGGGTATATAAGATGAAGGTTATCCTTGAATTGAGGATTGTTCAATGAAAGAACATCATCTATATAACGGAAACTGAAATTAAAGGATTTGGCTAGCTTATTGTCTTTTTTTGAACTAGCCCTTGTATGAACCTGGCTTCATACGAAAAAAGAAACAAATCTGCTAAAAGTGGCGCACAATTAGTTCCCATAGGTATCCCTATTGTCTGCTGGAAAACTTGTCCTCCAAATTCTCCAAATATATTATCAATAAAAAATTCCAGCATTACAATGACATCCTCCTCTGTATACATTTTGTGTGAATCAGTGTGATGTTTAACAAAATATGCTCCATCTTTACCTATCACTAAAAATGAATATCTTCTTTCACCCTTTTTAGTACAGAAAGACTGATGTATTAAATCCCAGAGTACTGACTTAAGCTTATCGTGTGGAAGAGTAGTTTAGAGAGCAGAAAAATCAAATGTTCTGACACTGTTGCAGTGGTTGAGTTCAGTTGAAGATAGATATTCCAATAAGTCTTTTGAGTTTTTGAGAATCCACATCTGATTCACTCCACTTATTGAGTATACTTTTTAAGGCTCCCTTCAAAACAGGTGTATATCGGTATGTATATGTTCCTCTGATTTTTTAACTTTTTTTTCAAATAACTTAAAAGAGTTCGGTTGCTATCCTTGTTTCCATATTTAAATCTGTACAAGATTACTTTTACCCAATATCTCCACACTTCATCTTCTGCAGTATTACACTAACTCAATATCTCACTGTGATTTGCTGATGTTAAATTTTTAAGATGCTTGCATATATCTATATAGTGTGCTATATAGGTAGGCTTCTGGGAGTTGATTGAATAAAAGTTAATCCTATTGTTTAATGTAATGCATGATTTTGAGAAAACATGCTTGATACGCGTCTACACACCCTAGAAAATCTTGTCTTTTTTTCTTGTATCGTACCACTATTTCTACAAAGCCTTTATTTAATTTGAACTGTCTGACTGATTTGTATTTATTATAAAATTGGTATGTAATACCTTACTTTAAAGAATGTAACTGATGTAGAACGGGACAAAAAGTAAAAAATACGCTAACCGGACACCAGTGGTATATTACATGAGCAGAAATAGATTGAAAGATAATTACAAGTTTTCGAGGGGCATTATAATGAGAAATAGATAAAACAAAGACTCCTACATCAGCTTATTTCTCCGGTCTAATGAATAAATTGGAATTGTTAGTATAAAAAGACCAGAATAATGGAGTTTTTGACATTTGATTGACCGCCAATGAACATAAAAGACAATAAATTAACTATATAATGGAAAACTTGTTAGGTATTTGTCTGGCCATTTTTTATGTTATCATGTCGACATTGGAATTCAACGTTGTATTATAAAGTAATATGGAAATTTTGACAATATTTTTTTTTATCTATGTTCAATTACGAATCATATTTTTTTTATCTATGTTCAATTACGAATCATTTAGGTATTAAAGAAATTTGATTTCAGGGGAATTAAGATATCATTTTAATTTTGAAGATATCTTCGAATCTTTTATTTTGAGATAAAATAGCCCTTGCCTTTGATCGATGAGCTTTTTTTGTCATTTCCATTTTTACAAGCCATATTGATATCTCTCCATTTCCGTGGACACTGATGTACATTGATCCAGAACCCAAAATTCACTACAATTTCGATCAAGACTCTTTATGAAACTTTGTGGTAACATGAAAGGTAAATGTATGCATTGTACAACAATAAAAAACGAAATCGCAGCTAATTTAACCTCTGCAGATAGCGATTTCGGAGACTTAGATATCTTCATTGCAGATCATAGCCAGATATTTAAAAGACAAGAAAAAGAAAAAAATATAAAATCACGAAAGTACTGCGAAAGCCGGATAGTGTCAATAGATTTTTTTTATTTTCTCAGTAAAAAAAATCTCACAAAAACAAAATTATCTCGTTATTTCGAATTATAAAATATTTTTCTCAAAAAAACATAACTTATTGCGTTATAACGCAATAATTATCTCGTTATTTCGAATTAAAAATATTTTTCTCAGAAAAACAAAACTTATTGCGTTATAACGGGATAATTATCTCGTTATTTCGAATTAAAAATATTTTTCTCGGAAAAACAAAACTTATTGCGTTACAACGCGATAATTATCTCGTTTGAACGCAATAATTATCTCGTTTGAACGCAATAGTTATCTCGTTATTACGCAATAATTATCTCGTTATTTCGAATTAAAACTATTTTCCTCGGAAAAACAAAATTTATTGCGTTATAACACGATAATTATCTCGTTTGAACGCAATAATTATCTCGTTATTACGCAATAATTATCTCGTTATTTCGAATTAAAAATATTTTTATCGGAAAAACACACTTAAAGCGTTATAACGCGATAACTCGTTTGTATAAAAAAATAAGGTACCACAGAGCCACGCACATTCATTTCGCTGTCCCTTCGCATGTCCAGTGTGTTTCGGCAGCTTTTCTTAAATAGATGAAACGGATGATATTCTTTTGAGATGCTTTTATTTTTGTGGTTTCAAGTCTGCCTCATCAGGGGTCCCTTGAAACAAAACAATAATTTGAATAATGTAGTCAAATAATT
>MJUU01009986.1:106256-128852 GCA_002080025.1 Modiolus philippinarum | reverse complement strand
GCTAAACATTTTAAACAACATCTAGATGGTTCGAATATGCATCGATATGCTAATCGTTGTAAAAAGCATCAAGATATTTTGAATATGCATCTATATAAAATTTCATCTAGATGAAAATATAAAGTATCTAGATGAATGGTGTTATATCTATATGCTTTCAACAAGTATCTAGATGCATTTAATAAGCATTTAGATGCTTTTAAATTTCATCTCGATGGAAAAACCATTTAGATGAAACCATCTCGATTTTGATATGAATCGCCACTAATATTTATAACCATGGATGTGGGTAAAAATTGATTTATCCTGTGATCAACCACCAGCCATCAAATAAAGATCCGTGGATGGATATTGTTTACACATTTTTCAAACATATAGGCGGTTTGCCTCGACTTGGAATCAGAAGAAAAAAGAAAAAAAAGATGGAGACAATAAAGAAACCTGGGAGAGAACAGTTGCAAGAGAAAGAGAGCTTAGGGTTTAAGACATGAGGCAGTATGAGCAGCAAAGAACAAAGATTTATGTCGAGGACTTTTTTTTACAGCACTTATCTTATTTAAGGAAAAAAAGGGAATTTTATGGCATAAAACGCTAGATATGAAGCTTATCGGTCCAAAATACAATTTTGATTATAATTCCATTCTAAGAAATGTCTGTTGTTAGCACATGTCTTCAGGATTTACAGAGGCCTCTTGCCTTGACATGGATACAGGAAAGTAAAAGAAAAAGATGGAAACAAAACAAGGAAACTTGGCCGAGGACAGTTGCAAGAAAGAGAGCTTGGAGTTTAAGACTTTAACAGAGACAGTAGGAGCAGTCGAGGACAAAGATTTATGGCGAAGACTTGTATACAGCACTTATTTCATCGCAAAGATATACAGAATTAACGTAATAAAAAGCTAGATATGGAGCTCATCGATCCCAAATACAATTTTAAATAGAATACCACCAGAAGGAATGTCTGCTATTAGCAGATGTCTTAAAGATTTGCAAGGTGGGTTAAAACAATATCAATAATGTATACAGACGATTGTTTTGTGGATTTAAAGAAAATTACCATGCCTGTCCCAATCAGGCAACCAACAGATCTTTTACAATCTCATTTTTACCTAATTCCATTGTCTTATGACCTACCTGTCCATGGCAATTGCTGTTGAGTTCCTACAGATACAACCACAAACAAAGAAAGGGGAGGTTCGGCGTGCCATAAAATGGGTTTAACCCACCATTTCTTTTGACCATCGCGGTCGACAATTTTTCCGTTGGTTTTCCACCTGCTTTGTCTTTTTGCCACTTGGATTTGGCTCTTGACAATTCTGTTCGGCAATTTTGTTATTACCCCATGCACGAGAGCGACGTTTTAACAAAATCAGATCGGCATGCAACCCAAGCATGTATTTATTTCAATTAGCAAAGAGTTTCTTTTAAAAAGCAATAGACTTCATCTTTAAAGCAATTCGTTTATGAGAAAATTTAGCCAGTTAGAAAACAAACACAATTATGATATGAATGACAACTGACGAATCGGCAAACCTAAAAAGATGACAAACATTTTTTCTTGTATATGAATCGAATGCAATGTAGTGAACAAAAAAATAAAGTAAAGAAATTTATGGTACTGGATTTACATTTAAAACTACAATATAAAAGTATGTCTTCCACAACATCTCATAAACTTATTAAGAGAATAATTAAGAGAAGCTGTTTGAAAGGGAATTGAAAGATAAATGACAAAATACACCGAATGACATGTAGATGTAAATTATATTTCTTCAGAAGACTATTTCGACATTTAATGTCTCATCAGTGAAGATCGAATCAAATATTGGGACGGCTAAACCAACAGATATATAAATTGTAACAGAGAATAAATATTCTCGAGGTTAATCCGGACAGCAGAATCCATCTGTTTATCCAAATTTATATCCATGCATAAATGGTTTAAGTCGTAGTTTATACAAAATAGTCTTTATTAATAACATAAAACATGAATAACACTACTCATTTCAGCAATACCATATGTAGGTTTATAACATTATCACAGTGTTATATATACAATATATGTCTTCTGAATGCCATGAAGATCATTTTTATGATTGACAAATTCAAACGTTTTTTTCTTTTCATATGACTGACAGCAAGTTTAATACAGTTGAATATATTTCCACACCATCTTTTATCTTAAAAAAGAATTACTTGTTGGGATTCATTACCACTGAAGGGCATCCTTTTAATACACTCCGGACAGTTAAAACGAGTCATGCGAAATTACTAATATTGAACTCCTAAGTAGATTAATAATAAAAAAATATGGAAACAAAATTATTAACTGGCAAAACATCTTTAAACGAATATAGAGGCAATAGCAAAGGCTGCGAAAGCAAAATCGGAAAGCAAAATCCCCAAAAAGCATGACTCGATAGTAGCAATGCAGAATCATTAACGCACTGCTATATACTGGTTATTTGTTTAATTGCACTGAGAGTTATTTCCAAAAAACATAGCAATACCCATTTTTGTCATGATTCTGGATAAGTTTTTTTTTTAATTAGTACTGGAATGATTTTTTTAACTGTCTTCGACCTTTCAAAAGCAATTTCTGACGAGTTGTTACCGGACACTACCGCTATGTAAGGGGAGGTTTGGCGCGCCATAAAAACGATTAGACCCACAATTTCTTTTGAAATACCTGTGCCGGATCGGGACCATTGCGGTGTGCAATTTTTCCGGTGGTTACCACCTTATTTGTCTTTTGTGTCATGGACTTCGGCTCTTGACAACACTTTTCGGTTATTGCCCCAGTTTGCATTATAATCAAAGTTAATTATTATATTTTTATAATAAAAGATGCAAACTTATACCAGTTTTTTTACCCACCCAGATTGCCTTTCAAAACAATAAAATATTTTGAAGGTTTTGATTTTACTTTGAAGGGTGACAAAAGTTGAAATAAAGAAGTATAATTTCAAATTTTTCAGCACATTACTAAAACAACGACGGAAGAATACCGAATTCTATTAATAAAGTGTTTGGCTAGATTGTAAACTGAATGCGACACGAAGTAGTGTTTGCATCCCAAAACTTAATTTATTCCTCTAATTCTTCATTTCTTTACATTTTAAATTAAATGCATTTAACATTGAATTGTCTATTTTGTCAGAGATTAAAACTTGAGAATAACATAAGGACAACATCTTTATATAATATGTATGTAGAAAAATAAAATCAAGGGCAGATTGATATAATTATTCATTAAACTCGCTGAATTTTCCTTCCAAATAGCAACCATCAATATCAAAAATAAATAAATATAACAAAATGACGGAACAAAATATTCAAAATATTCAAATATGACACTTTAACAATACAATCTTTACAGATCTCGTGTCTTCGAAGCATTATCTTTCCATATAATTGTACGTACTCTGACCCAAAAATTGTCCAAACCATTATCATAGATAGTCATATTTCAGGAAATATTGTGACTGATTAAGGAATCGGTCACTATGTCTGTCCTCATAGAAATCAATTTTAACCACGTTATTTTTATGATTATTGCAAAATATCCTAAGAATATTAACTTTGATATCTCATTTTAAAAATTAACAAATCATTTTGAAATATTAACTTCTCACTAAAACCCTGTAACTTGAACAAGTTTTCAAATTTCTTTTTAGCTTGGATGGAGGGGGGACTGATTATTTCCAAATAACTTAATACCGAGGTTACTGTGAATTTACTTTCTGCATATGCGCATTTCGACAACTTATGTCTCTTCAGTGCAGATAAAATCTAAACGTTTGGAAGACCATATACTCAAAGATATTTAAAAACTGATAGAGAAGAAATAACCAATATGATCTAAATGTAAAGCCAAAATTAGCTAAGGACAGAGCTATGCATGAGGGAGATACTCCTTAGTTTTCAACAAAATTTACAAAAATTTAGATATTGTAAGGTTCCAAAAATAATCGGCTTTCGGGTCAGCACCGAAGTACTGACTACTGGGCTGGTGAATACCCTCGGGGACTAACAGTCCATCGACCCAGTGGTAACAAATAACTTAATACCGAGGTTACTGTGAATTTACTTTCTGCATATGCGCATTTCGACAACTTATGTCTCTTCAGTGCAGAAAGAAACGAAATGAAATGAAATGAATTGTAATGGGATTCTGCACTGAATAAGTAGTAGTTACTTTTGAAAAAAAAAAACTAAAAAAAAACAATAACAAAAACCAAGCTCTTGTTAACTTATTCACACTTATTCATTCTGATGACTATACACTGATACATTTACAGTATCATAAAATAGTATTTAGTGTCAGACATTATAAAGACTCCTTTTAATATAGACTTTTACACAATTACACTTGGGAACAATGCACGTCAATTACTATTATAAAAGTCATCAACTTTTCTTGATTCGATATTATTAAATAACAAGAAACCCTTGCAAATCGTTAACTGCAGTGTTGGAAATCTGTTTACCAATTAGACTTTAATATACTGCAATATTTATACCGAAAAGTAAGGACTAGTAACGGGTATCTTAATTACACCCTATAAGTATGGTCTTGTAGGCCTCGTTTAACATAAATTTTATCTGAAAGTTCCGTTTTGTACAAAAATATCACAATTCAAACAATAACTTGAACGTCACAATCCTCATGATACGTCATGTTTTGGCGGGAAATGCTTTTAAATTGTACATGTATTGTAGTGCTGGTATCACATGACTTTACTTACAGATCATCTATTTGTGTCGTGTAACAAATCGGGGAAATTGTCTGGTTATTGCTGATACATTAGTAGTTTCATACACAGGTTAAATTAGAATAAAATATTTCAAGTTATTTTGTGACTAGATTGTTTCTCTGTTCTTGTGCACGTTTCCTTCTATGCTTCAAGTAATGATTTTCGTTGGCCCACATTTATCAACGATATGAATGCTACCTTAACGGCTGCCGTCCGAATGAACGAATGTTGTTTTTTAAAGATATTGGTCATGACCCTATTTTACTTGTCTTTATCACAGGGTGCCAATAATCTGTTGGCCTATGAGGGTGTTCCATTATGTCATACCAATGGTCTAATTGTTCTCCATGACTGTACCACCCTAACTCAACCTGAAAGAAAATAATAAGTTATCACTTCAATAACAATTCGTTGATCCGGTAATCTTAATAGCTGGTAGATTTAAGTGGGGCTTCTCCAATTTTTGCTATAGTATCCAGGACAATTTTTCTTAATGTTTTATCTCGGACTAATATTTTATTAGTCCCAGGTTTTTAATAGATATCAATACCTTCGTGTAAATATACCTGGGTAGTTGTGTGTTTCATGTCATCCTTATTTGATGTTGTATTTACTTATTGTTGGTTTAAACTTATTTTATTTGCATAAACAAATACAAATAGGATTAGACACGAGCAGGAGCTTGCTCATGAGGTCGGCTCCAAAGCTTGTTGTTCCAGAGGCTGTTCAAGTTATCACAAGAATATAAAATATTCCACTTTCAAATAAAACATGCTCTCCTTTTTAATATTTTGGCCATACCCAAAACACGAATCAACAAAACACAATTTATTGCATTACGCCTCTATGAAGTTTTTTATGGACAAAAATATTGTGCGAATACAGGCTGATTTGCAGCACTCAGATGTCATTGTAATATTGAGAAATCAATTCACGTTCCCACTGTCCTCATTTACCACTGTAACCATATATGGAGACATGTGTATATATAGGCATTAAAAAAGTGGTTTGAGTTGAAAGGTTTATCAAATTAAGATCTGGAAACAACAAAGTATTGGAATTGCTGCAAATTTTGTTCCATTTTTCGTCCATTTTTATTAGCATTACAACATTCATATATTAATTATATATTATTATATTAGGATGATATACAATTTATATCATTGTATCATTCACATTGTATTATTATTAATTTTGTCCTAAAGAATTCTCTATATTGTTTATTATATCCATTACATGCATTGTTTAATTCTACTTTCAGTTCTCACGTTACAGTTTATTCTGTCTTGAGTAAATAAAAATCTTTAATCTTGAATCTTGATGAACAAAAAAAAATACCGTTTAGAATATTTGAAAATTTAACTATCGAGAGTGTTGAAATATCATACAGTTAGAGATTTTATTTCTGTAATGACTTCAAGGAGAGTTTGGACAAACAAAATCACCCTCCTTTTCTGACGACCTGAAATAGATGTGTTCTTTGACCGTGACGTCATCAGGCTTCCATGGCATCACAATGGTGAAGTCGGAAAACGGCAAACATATTTGACGTCATAATTGAATTACAGCTAATCACTTAACGTGAACAACATTCTCTCTAGAGAGAAAAAAGATTTCTCTCACTGCTCAGAAAAAAAGTGAAAACAGGACAGAAATTAGAGAAATGGCGATAAAGCACGGGCATATATTCACGTTTTATAGCTGATTCCTGTTATCTTCTCTTATTAGTGTATTTTATTCATTTAAGAGAGAATGAGTCTCAGACAATTTGTAATAAGAAAATTTTTACCTTTACTTTTGAAAAGCATTGCTAATAGAACATAACCAGCCGAAACAATTTGAAATCCATATACAAATGTTTGAAAAACAAGACAAAATTATGGCAGGAAACGGTTTTTTCTAGAGCTCGCCTGCTTTTCTTTTTTATTAGCTGCTTATATGTATTAAAATATATGAAAATATAATAGGAATTTCATAGAATTTTAACCTTGGCTATCTAATGCATTTAAAAGTGACCTATGACCACGATAATATTATCCATGTGCAAAAATGTTTAACCCTGTTTCAATGGACAAAAAACCAAGGATATCGAATGCTTCTGGAAACTGAAGCTCATACTCTCTTAATAATATTATATTCTTACGTACTTGTCCTAGTTTTTGAACGCCCATCATCATGTCTTTATGAATTAATTGAAAGACAAAAGCATGTCCCAATAATTTTGGATTCTCTCGGTTGATTTCGAAGACACAAGGGTGATTCCAAACTGGATCCTGTGTATTCTGCCGAACCTTGGTTTTATGTTTATCTGTTCTGACTCCATTGACGTACATTTCTACTTTCACATATGGATCTGTCAAGTAAAATCATATTAATTTTGTAGCTTTGTGGAAGTTTTGACTGAATTTGTGTAAATAAGTCTACAAGCGTTAAAACCATTTATTTCTTGATATGCCAGGATTATTTCCCTATAAAGAGCAGACATGTAAGGATGAAGCAATAAAGCTACTGTATATAATATGGTTATAGCTGTGAATGTAATAGGTTCCTGAATTGAAATTTTAGACTCCCAAGGATATTAGCCATCGTGTTCTCCCGTTCATTTCCTAGAACATTAGTTATAATGTGTGATAAGGCAATATTGTCAATTTATTTATTTATGTAATATCACTTGTATCATGAATCATGTAGTGAATTATTAGATATATCGTGTGCTGAAAGTAGTTTGATAATTTAAAATGAAGGCCAAAATATGACCTACACAAGGTACATATATAAATGGAATATGATGGTTCAAAACTAGCATATTTTGCAACACAGATCCTATAGAAAATACAATTCTTTTTAAAAGATACACCTAGTATCTAGTTTTCTAGTTAGTTCACTTTATGTCTATGGGAGTCTAGGATGATGTTTATTTCGCTGAACTTGATTACTCTTTATTTAGGGGCCAACTCCGACCTGCCGTTGGTCGTGGGGTTTCCTCACCGTTCATTTAAGATCTTATGGTGGCTTTGAGTTGTTATTACTCCCCTTTGGGTCGTTGTCTCTTAAACACATTCCCCGTTTCCCTTCTTTTTCCAAACGTTTAGATTTTATCTACACTGAAGAGACATTAGTTGTCGAAATGCGCATATGCAGAATTCAAATTCACAGTAACTTCGGTATTTAGTCATTTTCCTACCTTTTAGAGCACAGATCATATGGAAACTACAAGTAGGTGTATCATATCGATATTCAAAGAAATGGTAGTATAATAATGGGGCTAATAACAAAATTACCGAACACAATTATTAAGAGCCGAAAACAAAAGGTCAAAAAGACAAGACAGGTTAAACACCCACCGGAAAATTGTCCATTGTAATGGTCATGACTTGGTACAAGCTTTCAAAAGAAATGGTTGATTAAACCAGATTTATGGTGCGATAAAACCTCCCCTCAACTGCGATAATGTGCGATAGCAACTCATTAGCAATACATATTGAAAGTTCGAAGATAGGATAAAATATGTAAATCCCAGTGCTAAGTAAAAATGAATTTTGAACTTCAAACTTTTCCACAAAGAACTGATATCTATGAAATAACTTTTCTAATTACCGTGTAAGACGGAATATTTTGAAGCCTTAATTAATAAGGCGGTCAAAGAGATGACTATGACAACTGAGAAAGTTCGCATAATTGTAATATCTAAGTACCAGTCCGTCAAAGAAACAGACAAAGTACATTTGTGCGGTGGCACATTGAGGAAAATAATGCAAACTTTTGATGTTTGATTTTAATAAAACTAACCGAGAAAACGTCATTTTGATAAATAAAAGTTCTGTTATTTTGCCTTTTTGAGTTATCAAAGTTATCAAAGTCATTACAGGAAAGGTTAGAATGAAACAACTTAATGCTATATCTAGTCAAATTAAAAGATAACCATACTGTATTTTCGGATGTGAGGCGGTAAATCATAGATTTTATTATCGCAAAAGAATTTTCCGACGACGCTTTAGCGGAGCTGGTAAACGGATCTTTGCGACAGTAAAATCTTAGATTTACCCCGATACTGTAAATGTATTAATTTTCCCTATTTTTGCCGTTGCCACTGGAACGCGAAAAATAGTACGCGTGAAAATAAGTTTTTGAGTAGAAAAAACCTTTTAAACATCGAAAACTGTAAAAATTATTACCTGCAAATATGTCGATCTCTCATAATCATGGAAATGAACCTTCGCAAAATGAGACACAAGGTGTTATACAGAAAGTAAATTAACAGTAACCTACGTATTTTGTTATTTATTACCACTGGGTCGATGTCACTGCTGGTGGACTGTTAGTCCACGAGGGTATTCAACAACCCAGTAGTCTAGTACTTCGATGCTGGTCCGAAAACCGATTTTGCGGAAACTTAAAAATTTCGTTTAAGACTAAGGAGTGTCTCCCTCATGCAAAGCTCTGTCCTTAGCTGCGTTTGGCTTGCTATTTAGATCCTGTTGATTATTTGTTCTCAATAAGCCTTTGTACACCTTCGTTCACTGGATTTCCAATGTTTTGTTGTTATCTGCACTGATGAGGCATAAGTTGTCGAAAGAGCCATATGCAGAAAGTAAATTTACAGTTACCTCGGTATTTTGTTATTTACATTAATTCTACAATACAATTTGCTTTTCTCTATCCTAATACAAATCCGAAAAGAACGTTTTAAATCGATTTCAAATTACAGGGGAAGTTTGGTATCCATAACGTTGCTATTGGTTTCGACGGTACACCGTGAATTTCACTCCCTGAAAACATTGACGCCATCCAATCAAAAATAGTGTTGTAAACATAAGTGCATTAAATAACAAAATATCGAAGTTACTGTAAATTTTGTAACTTATGTCTCTTCAGTGATGTATATAATGTATATAACATGTATGTAAATCGGTCGCAGGAGTTCAAATTTCAAACACTCTTTATCATGCGTCTTATGGAGAATCTTAGTTTCCTTGTAAGGAATTTAAAACTTTTAATGAATTTCGTGGATTTGGTGGACAAAAATATTTCCCTGGCATTAACTGACTTCGTTGATAATAATAATAATAAACCGTTTAAAGTTAAGATATATCTACAACATCACCTTTGAAGATGGTTTAAGCCTATTAAAATTTAGAGTATTCTCTGTCATATAATAAATATAGTTTTCACCACGAGTAACTCTTGGATGCGATTTGTAATCAAATCGAGTTAGTTGATTTTTCAAATATAGAAGCGAGCCTCTGACGAGTTTCTAAAAATTTCAAAATTAAGTAATGATTTTTTATAAAAATAGTAATGGTGGATTACATGATATCCCGCCACGTTTCACAAAATTTCGAAGTATCAAGGGGCATAACTCCAGAACCCCTTGGACCTCTGAACCCATATTCGAACTCGACCTGATTTTTGTGATGAACAAGCTACATGCCGAGTTTGAAGACTGTATGTTATTCCGTTCAAAAGTTATCAGTCGGAAACCTTCAGGGAACGGACGGACGGACAGACGGACAGACGGACAGACGACTGAGGGTATCACATAATACCACGCCACTACATGTGGCGGGGTATAAAAACTGTATTCAAATGTTAAGAGTTGTGAAACTTTTTCTCTTATGATTAACAAGTAGTTTTAAGTACATTTTCATAGCCTTTTTCATATGTTTCTTTTACTCTGGAATTTCTATTTCAATTTTAAAATAAATTTGTTAATAAAACAAATGAAATAGCGATTGATTTTGGTGTTAATGCCAACGAGTTGTCATACAATTAACTACAGCACATTTCTCAAATACTTCTCAAATACTTCTCAAATACTTATAAAAATCATGGATTTCTTTTGTTTGGGTTCTAATGCTGCTGATGAGGAATAAATTTCCGAAATGGCCATACAGCTCAATAAAATTATTGCAGTTGGAGTTAACATATGTGTATGGTCTCATGTTCATTTACTCCATATCATTTCGTAAAATATTTAATACAGGAGTTTGTCTTTTATTGCAGTGTGGAGTTGGTAAAACAATTCCCCGTGGTAGAGATGTATGCTCTTTATTTTTCTTAGATATGGTGTACTTGTAAATGAGATAATATCTCATGTGTACACTTTGTTCAATTACTATTATCTAAATTTATATAAATTCTTAAACCGAAGGATTAACTCCCACCATCGTAGTTTTGTCCTTAGCTATATTTGATATTACTGATTATTCGGATTTCGTTTGGTTTTATGCATTTTAGCATTTTTTATAATTATGGATTTCCTTTGTTTGGGTTCTAGTGCTGCTGATGAGGAATGAATTTCCGAAATGTCCATACAGCTCAATAAAATTATTGCAGTTGAAGTTTACATACGTGTTATGGTCTCATGTTCATTTACTTCATATCCTTTCATAAAATATTCAATACAGGAGTTTGTCTTATTGCAGTGTGGAGTTGGTAAAACAATTCCCCGTGGTAGAGATGTATGCTCTTTATTTTTCTTAGATATGGTGTACTTGTACATGAGATAATATCTCATGTGTACACTTTGTTCAATTACTATTATCTAAATTTATGTAAATTCTAAAATCGAAGCATTAACTCCCACCCTCATTGTTTTGTCCTTAGCTATATTTGATATTACTGAGTATTCGGATTTCGTTTGGTTTTATGCATTTTAGCATTTTTTGAAATTATGGATTTCCTTTGTTTGGGTTCTAGTGCTGCTGATGAGGAATAAAATTATTGCAGTTGGAGTTAACATATGTGTTATGGTCTCATGTTCATTTACTCAATATCCTTTCGTAAAATATTTCATTCTTAATATCTACTTTTTGCCAACACCTAAATTAATCATAATTAAAAACAACAAATCCCAGGATGCATCTTTTGAATTCGTTAATCTTTTCTTTTTTGTTTTTCTTATTTAAACTTACTTATAGCACCTAGTAATGAGACTCTTGGTAAATTTCTGGCTTCTAAAACGTTAAAAACAATTTTACCGGCAACTGGTTGATAACAGCCGGATATTCTTATATCACCTTGATGGAGCTGCAAATGTATAAACAATACATTATCAATCGAAAATGTTAAATCTTGACCTACTAATTATTTAAGTAAGTACTTGAGAGTCTTCGGCAATATCAAAGTGATACCATGAAACAGACTTAAATTGCAAAATTACTTGACGATGAAATGAAGTCCTAAAGGTGATGAGAATCTCTCATATTACGATTGAAAAACATCTAGGTCGAATGTCATTTATTGCTTACAATTTCGCGTTTATTCATATAATTTCTAACAAAAAATACAATCGGTTATGACCACTACACAGATATCAACACACAGTGTAGAGAGTGACCATGTATACCATCGTCAACAAATGAAAAACCCGATAATACAAAATAAATGGTTACATAATCTTACAATACCTAAAACACTGTATGGTAACCGCGCCGGTAGCCGGGTTTTTGGATTGGTCCAACATGGCGACTTTTACCTGACGATTGTGCTCTACCGAATGAGATTATTTCTATGTTGGGTTCCAAATATTATGTTTTCATAAAATCTGTCTACCAAATGAAGTCACACGAACAAGTACATCGTTATTGACCCGTTTCTATTGTCAGTGAAGCATTTTTATATGCATAGTTGTCCAAGAAAGTGTAGTCTGTGTTGAAAACTGAAAGAAAATCTCATTTTACCGCGAAAGAATTTCACCATTAACTTGATAAATAATAAAGATAATACGTATATCTTTTTCACTTACTTATATTGTAGAAAATGAAAGATTCCTTTAACTTCACTAAATCCGACTGAATGAACGCGAGTGTCCGCTGTTATAATCAAAACATGTAACGGTTTGGAATTCATATATATTACGGTTTTGATAAAATTGAGAATGTAAGTTTTCCGGTTTGGATTAAAAAAAAACCACTTTTCATTGATTGTTTTCTCTGTATGTTAATACAAAAGAGGTCATCGAGAGTATATCTCTCAGAACCTCACTCTCGATAATGAATATAGTACGGACCTGAAAACATGTTTTTGCGGGCATTTCTCAAGGAATATTGTGGCCAAGTTTGGTCCGAATTGGCTCAGCAGTTTCGGAGTAGAATATCTTTGAATGTGTTTCCTACATGGTTAGTTGTTAAAACTATGTTTTCCGCTGGCAGCCATCGTGAATGGATATAGCACGGATCTGAAACTCTTTTTGCAGGGGACCAAGCAAATTACTATTGTGCCCAAGTTTGGTTCCAATTGGTTCAGCAGATTCAGAGGAGAAGAGCTTAGAATTAATTTTCCGTAGGGTCCAGTGTTTTAAACTGTGATCCCAGTTAGCGGCAATCTTTGATAAAGCGCGGACCTGAAAAAAACACCTTTGGCTAAGTTTTGTTCAAATTGGCCCTATAGTTTTTAGGGAGAAGATCTTTATATAAAAGCTAACGCCGAACGGACGGACGACGGACGCAAAGTCATGCTAAATGCTTACCCTGGCTCTAGGCAGGTGAGCTTAAAACAAATAAAAGACAAATACAAACGTAAACAATGATAATAACTCGGGACAGCCAAACTGATACAGACCCTAGCAAAAGCCAGCGGTAGGTTAAACCGGTTAATGGGTACCAAAACCTCTCATTTCTCCGCCCCATTTCCCTATACATTTTAGTATAATCAACATGCGAATAAAACCCAATACAGGTAGACTAGTAACTCCATGACCACAATCTTGAAAAGGAAATGGAAACAAAAGTAATTTTGAAAGACGGGTCAAAGAGTGCTCGCAGAACATATCTGCGCTAAGTATGTAATAAATAATAATATTGTTTCGGAATTCCACATTCTACATCTCGCAAATAAATGTGCAAAGGCTGTATGTTTTTTTTTCTCTTGGACATAACGAAAAAATGTGAAAAATCGCCCTCAGGGACAAGTTAACAACCAGCTTTCCTTAAACAACTAATACAGATTGTATTTTTTTATACTGGCCGTGAAAGAAAAGGCTTCTATTAGCTTACCAGTAATAAAAAGGTTCCCAAATAACAGAAAATACCTATACTAGAATTACGATCTCGGGACAAAATCCACAATAAAACTGCACAAGATTAGCACAAATGAAAGACAGAAGTACAAAGTCGTAGGAACTCTTGATAGCCAGACTTTTAACCGAGACTACTAAAAGCCAGCGATACTATGTTCCTAATTTTATCCAATTTGATGTTTATTTTCAACTAGTTTTTGAAAAGTTCTGTATATAAGAGGGAGTTGATTCAGTCACTGGATGGATTTCCAAGTACATCATCACGAATACCACTAGATATCCAGTTAGACTAGACTTCCTTACTTTACTGCCAGATAATATTTTTGGATGTCAAGTTTTCAAGTTCTGATTAGATTTGCCATGCACTTCTCCATTTGTATTTTCACTTATACTCTTTTCTGTCGTTCTGAGCGTGTATTGTAAGGGGTCGACTTTTATTGGTACCACCCTAATAGTTTTGTAGACTTCCCCATATTTTCATCTTGCTTAATATTTGTTTAGACAACTTTATATGGTCCTGATTTGACCCAGAAACATGTCCCCTGAAAGCTAAATTTCAGATAATACCCTAATTTTAATTTACGGTCAGAAAGTCTTTTCGAATAAGACTATAAAAATCATTTTACTCTCCGAACCGTTTCTTGCTATACATCCAAACCGTGACATGAACATAGTGTGTTTACAATCCAAACCGGCACTCGGACGGATCGTGTGCTATTTACATCACTTTTTCCTAACTTGTCCGCAGCGATTTACTATAAAATGATGAAAAATAGCATTTTCTAAAGTATATTTACTCATTCAGTTGAGCCTAAAGACAATAGAGACGAACAGCTTGCATTTTAAAATGCGTGTACACAAAACATGCATGTTTGACCTCGTTGAGAACAAATTTCTGTGTATGTCAAACTAATAAAAATATTTGTTAACGACTTTTAAGTAAGATAAAATATAATTCATAAAATTGTTTATAAGTGAAAAAACATGAAGCAGACTTAACTTATCCGACTCCAGTACGTCCCGGCTACCGGCGCGGTTACCATACAGTGTCAAAAGAAGTCATTACCTACTGAAGATACCATTTGTATTTCTGCGAACAACCGTTTTGACATTTTCAAAATGCCCTTTGTGACAGTACAAAGTCAGGGTATTCTTTATATATGTTTTATTTATTTTCATATCCGTATTTGTATAATGTTGGTTGTAGGTATGAAGTAGTTTATTTGGTGCATCAATAATATTTGCCTTTTTATGTTATCTTTTAAATCATTAATAATCAGGTAACCTAAAGAACATACGATAACGTCGATAAGATATAAATTTCACACAGACGAACAGACCAGCAATATTATAAACACAATACTATTTCTCAGTTTAGTAATTGGCCCTATGTCTAAAACAATATAGCACAATGAAAATGATTTTCAATATTGTGAAATATAGAAGTTTTACATCACAACTTGTATAAATTAAACTTATTTTAAACTTCTTTGTATGTTTTTCTATAATACTGACCCTGTATACTGTTTCTGGCATAATTGTAAGATCCGCTAGACCATTTTCTAATTCACAAATATTGTTCAAAGGAATAGAAGACATGCCAACAAGATGCCGGCGTGTGACATTGTGAGAAGAATAAATTTGAAATTCGATTGCGGCTTTATCGTCCATTTCACTTGGCACTAAATCTGTAATTGTAAATTTTTCTAGAAAGACAGGAACCTGAAAAAAGATAATATAATTAACAAAGATTTCAACGCTAACTATTTGGAAAAAAAATTACATATATTATTTGCACATGTGAATAAGATCATTCACAAACGAATTTTACTTTTTAAATACTATAGTATATACAATTAAAAAATATACAACTGAGATGAAAAGTCAACATGTCATGATATAAAGAATGCAGAAAGGTCATTGATAGATGATCCAGCTCAGGCATTGTCGATGTTGAAGGCACTATCACTGTCTCGGATGCAGTTAGAGATATACTGTTTTCAGTGTTAAGGAGCTGGATTTAACTAAAATAAATGAATCAAAACAAGCATTTGTTTAAATCAAAATATACATTCAAGTCGTTAACTGATTCGTTGGAAAGTCACTGTGCTTCTCCTCTGATATAGAGATATCAGGGTCGAGGACGAAAAGAAAATCGGTACAAAACATTTGTTAATTACAGTTTATTAAGATGGGTATATTTAGTCGACTATTTAGTTTCACATAATTTTCTGATATCTGATGATTTACGGTTTTCAGTTTTCCTATTAACTTCAACTAATATAAAATGAAACTTGATATGCACAAACAGCAGTTTTTCTTTGTTCTTTGATCATTAGATATAATGGTTCTTACCCATCAAAAGGATATGTGAAAAGGTCAGTTAAAACTACCTGACGTTATCTTGCTCATTAAAGGCATTTATTTCCAGAAGATAAGCTGTAATTTCCAAGAAAACCTACCAAAATGGCGTAAAATATTATTGATAAAGCACCAATACTCGTTTCATTGAAAACATCAAATTCGAATGGAAAATCCCTGTGAATTGCAGCTGGCCATGCGGTTTGATAACACGGTAATTCTTTATGTAGGCACAAATTTCCAAAGACTGACGATATTTACCGAAAATGACTCATTTATTTTCATGTTAATATCAAAGTGGACCTTACCTCGCACATTTCAACTGCAATCAATACAATTCTCAAATGCACATGTTTTCTCTAATAATCATATTTGTATATTTTGGGTATGGATAATGAAAAGACCTTTTAAGCAAAGAGAAAAAAATATGTTTTTGCAGGTTTGCATTTGATTTCTTTTCGGGGTATATTTTGTATAATCTAAACAAAAAAATATTACATATCACGTTTTGATAGACATTCCTTCGTCTTGTCACTGTGGAAAACCCTTCAGCTGATGTATGTCTTTAGATTCATTGACCATTCATGAAATTCATGGGGTTTACTTTCCTGAATCTGATGAGGTATTTTAACATTCATTCCGTCATGTTCTTAATATTCCCTTCGACTTTCTAGTATAAAAAATCAATGGTACGAAAATCGAATCTTCACATGAGCAGTTTATTTACATCAGCTCGCTGACTATCGAATTTGCTGTCTGATAAAAAATTTAGGTCAGCAGTATTTCAAAAGTGATGTATATGGTATCTTGCTGGTAATAAATTTTATTTATTTTTTCATTTTTAACATTTCTCTGGTATTCAGAATATGAGTACTGAATTAACAATGAAGGGATATGGAGTAAATGCAAATGAGACAAAGTCTCTACAAAAACATGGTCATAATAAGCAATGGAACAACGCTCTTATTGTTGTTCTTCATCTTCAAGTCTCCATGAGGCCTTCAACAATGAGCTTTACTCATACCTCATAGCATGCTCAAGACGGCCCCTAGCACCGGAAGTATGAATTGAATATATGGACTTACTTTACATTTCGGTATAGTTTTGGTTCTGTATTTGAATGTTCTACCAGGCACTAGGAAAGCTTTAACATATGGATTTATCTCTGTGTCTGCTGGGAGGCCTGCTATCCGCAAGTTATCGGCCTGTAAATGAATGTACAACAAGTTAATATAAAAACCCATGCAAATTAAAAAAAATTTAAACAAAGATTAGCAGAGGGTTGTTATTTAAACTCGACTAAGGCCAGTCAAACTTGACATTGTCATGTTGTGAAAGTCACGGTTGGCAAAGAATTGTGTAAATACAGAGATTGACTGGAGCGATTTTAACCATCAGAAGGGCTCAAAAACATTACTATTAAATTTTCACACAGTAGTTTGTGTATGCATTAAGCTGTTAATGTTAAGAAAAAGCAAATAAATTCGAATAATCTATGAAATTTGTCTTTCTAGGGATAAAACCAACAAAACTTGGAAAACATGTAAAATCTAAAGATATACTTTGTATTCTTACATCTTTAAAACTATTTGAGGGATACCACTTAAGCATTGATACACCAGGCTTATTTAAAAACTTGATCAATCGGCAATGTCAATTGAAGGAGGAGATTTACCTCAAACCGTTTATGAACAATTTTGTGCCTTCGTGGTTTGTAGTTCGGGAAGCTCCTAGAAGCCGTTAAATGTATGATGAATTTTAATTTTATATAGAAAAGGTATGTAACTTTCAGGAAATATATGGTCTTTGAGAGATGAAATTCAAGATAAATTGTCCATGGTGGTTTGAAAATCCAAAATTTAGTTGAAAATGCTAAAGAAATAAAGAGATGGTTTCAGATCGTAACACAAAAAAATAGGGAAATTAAAAATTTTAAACATGTCAAAAATGTTATTGATAGCTTCATGGATGCAAACATATCAAGATTAAGGAATTTGAGGTAAAGTCTGAATATTTAAAAACATAATAATGTTTTAACATATAGTTCTCCATCAACTGATTCTAAGGTCTACTCCCCTTGCCTATTTCAGATGGTATCAGATATGCAAAGTCCTTTGTCATAATCAGATGACATTTCTGATTTGCCTTCTTTCGTTTCAGGAACAAAGACTTATTATAGTTCATAATCAGATAGTTCAGCTTTGTTGATAACTCATTTAATTTTGATATTGCATTTATATGCTGAAATGACAAAAAGTCAGTCTTACGACATTTTTTTTATGAAAACACATTTTTTTTTTCAAAAGAAATCCTTGTATTTGTGAATTATTGAAGATTGTTACTGATTAATCAACTATTTTCTTTCTTTTGCAGGTCACTTTATTCAATTCGGACAAATATTATCCGCGCTGCGTGGTATTCACCGGTTCTTACGAAACGTGCATGTTTTATTACAAGACGCAAAATTAAAGACAGTAACAAAAATGAGGTGTATACAACTTACATATGTAAAAAAAGGTATGCCTGACAAACTGCAACATAAATTCCCGACAGTGAACCAATAATAAAAATATGCACCAATAATTGTCTTTTTTGTCCAATCGGTAAATAACTGCTTTGTTAATTTGCATATATCTTGGATTCGTTAAAAGAGAGAGGAATCCAGTTGGGAGATGTAAACTCCATATGTGGATATTTTCATATAGACCATGAGTGTATTTTGAAAACATTTTGAAAAATCCGAATTCCATTAGTTACTATTTTTACTGAATTCAAAGATATATGATTGCTGAGGTAAAATTCCGAAGTATAACTTGTCTTTCAGAGTTTCAGAATAATTTTTTAAAACTAAAATATTATCAGGTCTATCTGTAGGGAATTGGTCAAGAGACCATAATAATTATTTCTCAATCTTACACGTTTTAGAAAGTAACCTATAAAATAAAAATAGGGGGCAAGGTGATTTGAAGTAGAGGTTGAGAATCTTTTTATTTGTTTCAAACTAAGCCAATAGCAAATAATTCTTAATATAATATATTCCAGGATGTTCAAGATCTGTCTTGTACCAAATGTGGTATGTTAGATAACCTCATTCCTTGTGATACATGTCATAGATCTGACCATATTCATTGTGTAGAACCACCACTACCCAGCATTCCAGAGGGAAAATGGAGTTGTCCAAAATGCCATGTAAGAATATATTTATTTTGCAGTGAAATATCTCACTGTTATATACATGTATACTGTACATTTAGGGCATTTTACCTGGTAAATGTGCAAGTAATTGCTAACAACTCTNCCATGTCTCAGAATGGTTGTACGCGTATGTGTGTGGAGCATACTAGCTGTGGAATAATGTTAAGAAGGTCTTTTGTATATTTTTGCCACGCAAACCAAATGCAGCTCATTTAAATATGATTATAAGTAAAATATAAAACAAATATTTTAAGACAAGTCAAGAGAACTGAAAAATTGAGCAACATTCACATGTTCACCGGCAAGTACTCAGCAAAATTCGGACTGGCCGGAACAAAATTCGACCATGAACTATAACTCACCGAATAATGACCATAATTTATACAAAATATAAAGTCAAAAAAGAAATGTTTCTCTTACAATGGCAATTGTTGTTGAGTTGCTACCTGACACTACTGCAATGGAAGGGGAGATTTGGTCTATGACATGTTTATTATTGTTTCTTTCTGAACGCTGACATTTTCTTATGATATTTCGGAGCAAAGCATTATATTCGTGAATTTTGAGAGAAAAGGCATAGTACATATTTAATTCCATGTGAACTTTGGATTATCTTTATAAATACGGTATTTGTTGCAGTTTCTTTGAGAACCAAAATTTTAAATTTGACCCCACCAAACTTGCTTTTTCAATGCCTCTGATTGGTTATTTGTTCTCCATCAGATTTTACACGTTTCGGTTAATGGATTTCCAAAGGTTTTGGTTTTATCTGCACTGATGAGACATAAGTTGTCGAAATGCGCATATGCAGAAAATAAATTAACAGTAACTTCGGTATTTTGATATCTCTAACTAACTTTTGTCAATTAAGATTGGGATTGTTGCGGACTGGACCCTTTCGGTCGTTCTGACAAACCATCTTGAACTAAAGTAATGACTGTCGAAAACGACAGTGATCCGTGAGCTCCCTTTTTTCGTCACATGTTTAAATACAATTGATCGATATTTACTATTACACCAATATATGGCTGTTAGGTAGGATTCCAAAAGTAGATACTTTCAGAAAGTTTAAGAAAAATGGAATATCTAATTGGTGAAAATATTGTACTTATTGAAACAATTCTCAAGATATGCTTTCATTGTAGAATTCCAAAGAAATAGTGATCTGTGAGAATTTCAAGAATTACACCAAAACTATATAGAATCTAAAAATATTGCTTAGTAGAATTTCAAAAACAAAAAAAGGAAGAAATTTACCAAGGAAGTCTGAAACGAACCGTCAGTACATAAAAAGGGATAGTCAAATTGTCAGACAAGATTGCAAACACAAAGAAACAAAGAAATAAGAACAGCACAGAAAAGAAAAATGGGGACACACATACAATTTACAATATGAACCCAATGCGGGACCTTTTTACCCCGAAAACAGTTCTATTTTTATACGTAAAAAATCAATACATCAATACAGGGAATCACTAATTAATGAACACTGTTGAGCTTAGGGTGATTTATATTTAATCGATTTGTAGCACTTCATGTTAGTTGTTTTTCTTCAATTAAAATTTATTTAGAGAATTTTTATATAGGAAAAATTATAAATGCACGTCAATATCATAAATAGTTTGTTTTGTTTGTGGTATATATTTATTTCAATATGTTTAGAAATCCCGTATCCCTTCTTATTGGTATCAGTCCATGGATAATATCAGGGGCGCATTCGATTGTCCTGTGAATTGTGTGATGGACGTGCAGTACAGCAAATGAGTGATTCGGAACACCTGTACTGCATAGTTCAGTCTGTACCGACTGGAAAGGTGGTGTGAGTGGAACAGTCACGTGACCAAGATGGAAGCCAAATTTTTTGATTTGAACATTTTGCAAGTTATTTACAAATAAAAATTACCTTCTTGATTGTTATAAGTATGAAATTGATTGATAACATATATTTATTGATGCCAACAACTCTCTGAATGCAAGCGAAGGGTTTCAGTGCTATTAAAATAAAGAAATGTAAAAGGGTGTATTGCACAGTTAGAACAGGAATAAAGTGTCGTGGAACAGGTCCTTAAAAGAAAGACACCAGTTTAGCATTTTCTGACCTTTTCACATCAAAATTTGCATTATGGGCACAGTAAAACACGTAAATATGACAATATATTTTTCATCTACTGTTTAATTTCAAGTTTTATTTCAGAAATATTTCCCGCCTTTTGTCTTCCATCATAGAGAGCGTGACTTCCTGTTCTGTGACATTCGATTCGTCTGTGCAGAACACTCTGTAATACACATGTTCTGCACAGCCAATCGAGCGCGACCCAGGTGATAGCACCAGAGTACATTTTGAATCGTAAATATCGAATCAAATATCTTTGAAATCTAATTAATAAAAATGTTTGTTCTATAAACAGAAACAATTTCTAAAAGTATTGTTGCTAGGTAGAATTGTAAAAAATAAGTGGTCCTTGAGACTTTGAGTATATTAACACAAAAAAGTAATGAATCAAATTTCAGAATTCTAATCATTCCATTTTTTTTACTTAACACTTATCCCATCCAAGCAAAGGTTTGTATGGCAACATTTAAAAAATAAGAGTTCATGACATTTTTAGGAAATTTTCCAAAGTTGGAACCGGAATCCAAGTTCCACAACCAAAGACTAGATGCAAATAGTTTGCAACAAAATACAATTCCCAGTCTAAAAATGTCAAAATAGACATCTTGGACCTCTTTTTTGAACCATGACCAATATAAAAAATCTGAAAGCTTAATGCGCATTTTCAGTATATATGCAACAGTTTTATAACAAAATTACGGTCTTAAATTAAAAACTTCGCGTCGCAAGAAAGTGTGACAGACGGATGGACGTGTGGATAATCAAATGTTAAATGTCTGAATTTCAAAGGATCTAGGAACATTAACCAGAGGCTACCAGGAGCCTGTATCGCTCACCTGGGTTTCAGTTGCCACAATCAAGGTAACATTGTAACTTATACAGTTGATCTTCAGTTTCTCAAACTTTCGTAGCTCAAACACCTCCTTTATCTTTAACTGTTTTTTAAGTCTCATAATGTTTTACTATATTTCTTTATTGGGCTTTTTTGACAAAAAAGTTCTTGCTAAGGACCACTTTCGACACCAGTTTTGAAGTTGAGAGGTCATTTTGTTATTGGCAGTCAACAAACATTTTTCAACATCGGTTTTGGAGTCGCAACATCTATATCTACTTGGAAATCAAATTTCATTTAAATCGGACAATGTAGAATT
>MJUU01009986.1:89559-100090 GCA_002080025.1 Modiolus philippinarum | reverse complement strand
TCAGGAACAAAAATAAATTTGGCTACCTTCAGTACCTTAAATACATTTTAGATCTGAATCCTCCAAATCAGATGTCGAAATACTTCATCTAGTTGAAGGTAACATTGTCATTATTAAATAAATTCTCTGTTTTAGTTTACAAAGTGCTTTGAACTTTTCTATATTGTATGTGAAACTGTTTAGATACATATGCCATATTTAACGATACGTGAATTAAGAAAAAATAATCCTGAATGTCATATAATTATATGATGTGTGCATCTAAAAACCTTTTCCTAGTGATGTAACATTTAGATTCCTAAGAGTTTTAGTGAAAACCACAATTCTCATACAATGTATCACGAAGAGAAATGCATTTTAGATTTTCACAAATTATATCTTTTCTTGGGCGTGAATCAAAACATTTAGAAAAACCAAAACTGAAAGATGGTTAAAAGCCTTTAGAATCGCCGAAATAAGCTTAGTGCGAAAATTAACAAGAGTGAGATACTTCTTAAAAAAATCTCCATACGTTTTAGAATATCAAGGTTTCCATTTACAATTTTTTTTTCTATTTACTAATTCAGATGTCATTTTTTTACTCTGCAACATGGATCCATAGATTTCGCTTTTCACTTGTTAAATGGCAAATATGCTTGTTTGACTTTTGCCTCACATGAAAAATATGCCCGTATTACGTTGATATGTAATTTTACTTTTTTATTTCAAACTAAAATTACCAATCGTACATCATTTTTGCTACATACGTGTTCAGAAAATGAAAACAAAGGGAAAATTGTGTTCAAAGTATCTACATGGTAGAGAGTGCTTTGTTAAACATTGATAAACGACAGTGCATTTCATAACAGAACAGGTGGAATTTCTCGGCCATGTTGCTTGAAAACTCAGCGATATAACATGTTCTTATATTACGGAAACCTGTTTTATCATCCAACTTTTTGGGGGTATTTTCTTGTTTATTACGTATGGATAAATATAATCTAAGAAATTAGGAAGAAAAAATACTTTTCCAACGTTAGCGCAAGTTTAAAAGCAATATCATAGAATTAATGATTTGCTAGAATCGATATAAGGAATTTCGAAAGAACTTTAAAAAATCTATTTTTGTAGTTGCACCAGAAACACATCTAATGCAAGATTATATAAATCTAACACCAGGGTAAGTGTCAGACAGAATAATCTCAGACACCCCAGGGTACGATTTCAACTTCTCGGACGAAGCTTGCTGAGTCCGAGACGCTAGAAATCGTACCCGAGGGTGTCTGAGATTTTTTTGTCTAACACTCTCATTTGTTTTTGATTGATTTTCTCCCCTCAGAATTAAAAAAGATAAAACAAATCAACGTCGAAACGCCATTGATGACATCAGTGAGTTACTTCCCTTTTCCCAACGTCATAATGTATGGAGCACGTGTCCGAGGCCCGGTTTTTTTAGGTAACAAAGTTCAAACATAAATGGTGTGTTTCAGTTCAATACCTGCCTTTAAAAGGCATACGATATCCTATTTAATTTAATTAAATTATGCACTTTTTGATTTATGTTTTGATTTATGAAGACAAGTTGAGTATATTGACATACTACTCAACAAAAGAAACGATACACAATAAATTTTGAAAATATTTTTGTAGTTTAAAGTTTTTATTTTAGTGTATTAATGCATTTAACACCAAAGCGCATCAAGACTATTGAGAATAATAGCGGATATCGACAAGATATTCTGCTTGCATCCGTTAAATTAGCTTTGAGACTTAATGAACTGAAAATAATGCACAAAAACTGGCCTCTCACTGATACTGCCGATGTCTAGTGCAATTAATGATGATTCTTGACCAAACCCTTCGGGAAGTTTTGAGTTTGATTTTTCTTCCGTTGCGCGACAGTGTTCTACCAACAGACTAGGCTCCTTGAGCTAGCCGGCAGTTTATTGGCGAACACCCCTTGACCCATCTTTCAAAATTGCGTACTGTTTTTTTTTTTCTTTCCTTAAAAGATTGTGGTCATGGAGTTAGTAGTCTACCTGTATTGGGTTTTATTCGTATGTTTATTATACTACAGGGAAACGAGACAGATAAAGGGGATGTTAGGGTACCCATAAACCGGTTTAACCCTACCGCTGGCTTTTGCTAGTGCCGGTACCACGTCCGGCTGTCCCGAGGTCCTATCGTTGTCTACGTTTGTCTTTTGTCTTATTCGTGTTCTTCATGTGTAGTTCCATACCAGATTGTGCCATGTAATTATAATTTTCAGCCACTGTAGGTGTTTCCTGTTATCCATTTTTTACATTTATTATACCCTTTAGGTTAGACTCTACTAAATGACCTATCATCTCCTGGCATAGTCAAAAGCACTTTCAATATAACTGTCAATATTGACAATATCTGAGTTTTAAAACGCTCAAATGATCATGAAATACTTCCGGATTGACCAGCATTTTGATTTAATGTCCTTCCTTGCATGTGAAAAATACTGAAGCCTCATCAATGAGTACATGCATACCTAAGGATCTGATAGGCAAATTGGTAATTTGCATACCCCAGTTTAGTTAGGCGTTAGAAATTTCTTATTTGACTTTAAATTTGGGTCATCCTTTGGATATGTTACTTGGCAGACGTGCCGCTTTGAGAAAATCATATCGCCGCATAAAGTGAACTTCAGGTAATTAAGAAAATTCACAAAACGTTATACTGGGCGCCTATGGAAAATATTTAGTAGACTCTGACCTTAAGCAGAAAATTTGGGGAGGGGGAATAAAATTTTTGCCAATAAGTGACTTTTTATGTCTGGATTTGTGAAATATGTCTAGGTTACAGGAAATAAAGGTACATTTTGCACCTAAGATAAATCGGTATCGAATTACAGACCGGTATAGATATTATGTAATATTTTGCAAAATATAAAGAATTTCCCATATTACAAGCCCATATCAGACTTTTACCAAGGTTAAAAGATTTAGATACAATAAATGAGTTAGAATAGATGAAATGCGAGTTACGTTATGATTTTATCCAGAAAATGCTTGAAAATGTTAAAATTAATGTTTTCTTATATTACGTCATATATCACGAACTCTTACGATACAGCCTCATATAAAATCCCAATTTTTCTCAACATCATATATTCTTTGAACTTGAATTTTATTTATATTTGAAGTATACATCCTGAATGAACTTATTGTACACAAATCTGAGTGTTGTAACGCTCCAAAGCTTATTCTGAGTGCCATTTTATGTTGCGTTATGTCGCAATGATTATGAGATTTTCACTAATTTCACATCTAATTTTTACAATAAATTGCAATTTTATTCATAGTTGCTCATATTTGTCACAACAATGATGCTTTGATTTGCATAATAAATTAGACTAGTGAGATAAAACAGGAAAAATTTAGCAGCTGCGTGCAGTTTTAAAAAAATTGGACACACTTTCATACTCTCCATGATAAGTAAAGAATGAATTTTCAACAAATTTTGCAATTAATTTTATTTTGTTGAATAACAGAATATTATGAGCAATCTCTATTCACTTTCTGAAGTTTGTTTACCTTTATTTTGCACATGATGATCCTTTGGTATCAGTTATATGTAGTTTGAGTGAACTGTATGGACAGAAACTGATCTCAGAAACACATGCTGAAAATGGGGGAAGGGGGCTTCAAATGACCAGATTTTCACTATTTGTATGACTGCTTTCTTTGTAAGAAGCAATTTAATGATACTATAGTGCACCTCTCTGCTATACAGTATTACAAAGATAGTCAGATGTATATAAAACAGTCATTCAAGCTCAATTTTCCAAGTTGAACCATTATCAGAACCTTGAATTTTTCAAAGTGCTTAAAACACTTAAGCACCAGGCATTTGAAATAAGGAATAAAATGTTTTCAAGAGACAGAAAGCATATTTAATTGGAGTTTTCTATTTGAATATTGATTAAGCTACATGATAAAGACCAATAATTGATCTTTTAAAACATTTAATTGCCTATTTAGGTTAGACTCTACTAAATGACCAATCAGCTGCTGGCATAGTCAAAAGTAGTACTTATATAAACAAAGCAATGCGACTTTCACTTTCAATAAAACTGTCAATATTGACAATATCTGAGTTTTAAAACGCTCAAATGATCATGAAATACTTCCGGATTGACCAGCATTTTGATTTAGTGTCCTTCCTTGCATGTGAAAAATACTGAAGTCTCATCAATGAGTACATGCATGCCCAAGGATCTGACAGGCCAAATTTGTAATTTACATACCCCAGTTTGGTTAAGAGAAAGAAATTTCTTATTTGACTTTAAAGTTGAGTCATCCTTTGGATATGTTACTTGGCAGACGTGCCGCTTTGAAAAATCACATCGCCGCATAAAGTGAACTTAAGGTAATTAAGAAAATTCACAAAACGTTATAATGGCCGCCTATGGAAAATATTAAGTGGGTTCTGACCTTTAGTCACAACTGCAATGCGGAGTTGGTAAAACAATTCCCCGTAATTGTGGTGTTTAAAGGATTCATTTTTGATATACAGATGACATTAGCAATGAAAGTTTCTTCATAGTTACATTGTTATGATTTGTAGTCCAGTTTTTTAAGTAAAATTATATGATACAACCAAATACAACTCAAGAAAACGACACGTCAAATCCACGATTGCGCCTTCACACTCTAATTTGACAAACCTACCACCTTCAGCACTAAATCCGATAGTTAGACTCACTCCGTTAAAAATATCTAAAATATGCAACTCTTTGAAAATCTAAATACACAACAGCATCACTTTTTAATAAAAGCAATCGTGGATTTTCTAAAATTCTAATAAAATTTGCCACATGTCCTCGCCTCGTCCAAGTAAACACAGTCAAATCAAATGTCAATGGCAGGAAATTTAACATCCAATTCCCTATTTGTTCACTTCCTGTATCACAACTTTATAAAATCTCTTTGGAGTGTGATACTTTGTCTGTTAATAGTCCGCTCTATGAATGTTCAAAAATTATTGATGATTTCTGTTTTCATCGACTTTATCCGAGAATCGACGAACCCGATGAGCACATAAAACAGTTCTTGAAAATTAACTACATAAATAAACGAATTGACCTTTTTGATATTGCAGGCATTTTTCGGGATCCAGATATTCAAAATCTTGTACCCGTCTATTTTGTAAACCAAGACATGCCTGTTATTTCCTTTTCCTATAAAAAACCTACTAGAAACATTTTTTTCAATTACTCTTCTATCACCTGTGATGCTGATATTGAGAAGAACTACCCTAGCAGCTGAGACTGTTCCACGTCCACATATCGCTATGACTCTTGTGGACATATATTAACGGGGGATCTTAAAATCATTGTAGATAAAGAAGTAAGACAATTCTTTAGAAAAGGGCCTAAATATCGCCCACCTTCAAAAATAAACTGGCAAGCATGTTTTGATATAATTAATGACGCTGTAACCAATTATTGTAAAAAATGGTGCAAACGAGAAAGTGCAGACAAGCATACTCTAAATTTGTTTAAATATAGAATTATCACCAAGGTCACCAACAGAATAAATTTTTATAAAGATAACTATGTCGAGTCAGCTCCTCAGCTGTCTGTAAATAGAATTAAGTCAAAAAATTGAAGGATCTTGGTAAAAAATATGTGTTTGTACCTGTTGACAAGGCTTTAACAACGTAGCTATTGTCTGAAAGAAATACTATATCGATGTGCAGCAAAACGAACTGGACAAGTCAGATACTTTCAAACGTACCAATTGGGACGAAAAGACGTTAACCAAACAACATTATAAGGATACAGAAATGCGTATAGTTTCACCTAAATATAACAGCTTACCTACCATGTACTGGGTTCCGAAGCTTCACAAAATCCCTTTAAACATCGTTTTATTTCTGCATCTAGTAAGTGTTCTACTACTAATTTATCCATCCATTTAACTAGTTAACATTTAACATTTAACTAGTTCACTTACTTGTATAAAGGAGTTGGTTATCAAATACTGTGAAAAAACTCTGGTGTAAATTACTTTTGGAGTGTAAAAAATTCTATTGAAGTTTTAGATAAACTACAATCAATTCAAAAACCAGTATCATCTATGATTTTTCTACACTTTATACTACCCTTCCACATGATTTGATTAAATCCAATCTTATTAAATGGTCTTTTAAATTTTCTGGTCTGCAGTTCATTTGCTCTAACAAAAAGCAAGAATTCTTGTCTAATATTACCTACAATAAGCATTGTTTCTGGACATGTGATGATATGATTAATGCGCTCAATCTTTTGCTGGACAATATTTTGTTCGTTTTGGGAACACTATTTATCAACAGGTCATAGGTATTCCCATGGGTACAAATTGAGCACCTCTAATTGCAGATCTTTTTCTTTTCTGTTACGAACGAGACTTCATGAAAAAATCTTCAAAACGGAAAATAGCCCCTAAGGATTCTATTGTCGACATAATAACAGAGGTTTGAAGTCAACCAGTTCAAAAATGTGGTGGTTTGGTAAAAAAAATGTTGATATACTCACTATTTACTTCTGAAAACAGAAATTCTGGAAATGACCTTGATCATGGTTGTAAACTTGTATTTTTCATGTAGAACTTTTGTTTTATGCTTTTTGACGTTTGTATATTTCCCGTATTTTATGTAAGTTGTTTATGACGTCATGTAATTGTTTACTGGATGTTATGTTGAAAACTTTGAGCTGGATGGATGTGTTGTTGTTGTAATTGTATTTATGTTGGAATGAACGCATATTAAATTATTTTTATACTGGATTTACTGTTTACGACCGCTCAAACATGGACTTTGAATTCTGGATATGAAATCTACCTAATTTTACTTCACTGGTGGCAGCGAATAGAAACGTATCTACGCTAAAAAGGACTGTGTTTCATTTATCATTTTGCATTGGATCGATATTCTTTGAAGGAGGGAGGAGTTCATGAATACGTTGTGAAGATGGAGGTAACAAGTATTATACTATAAGAAACGGGAGTTTTGAACAATGCTGAGCACTAAGGATAACTGATATCCAAAGTGTATAATTCATAATATTTATGCAAGCACTAAAGATAAAATTGAATCTAAAGTGCACCATTTTTGTGCTCTATGTATCATGTTTTTACAATAGTGATATACAAACATCGTTAGTATGGAATATTATGATTTGTATGAGCGATGTACTCCATTAGAGTTTGATGGTACCAGTTTGTTTGAGGGATTTTGGATGCAATTCTCTCTGTTGGCAAAGAGGTATAACTGGTCACCGGAAGATGATAATTTCTTTGAGATGTAAAGCTTTAGAGTACGTTTCTTTTTTTACCACATGAAACTATTCAAGATGTCGATCTCCTTTTTGCCGCTCTGAAGCGTCGATTCGGTAATTTAGAAACTGCTGAGATATGTAGATCGAAAGTACGGGAAATTATTATGGAAAAACAGGAAAGTTTTCAAGAATACGTTTGTCGTGTTGAAAGAAATGTACGGAAAGGATTTCCCGGAGTGAATGAGGAGTTAATTGTGCAGCTAACTGTTGAATATTCATTAAATGGGTATCCAGATGCGCACATTAGTTATAGAGTTTTGACTAATAAACCTTTGTCAATAGATAGCTTAATCAATGAAATACTATGGCAACAACACTGTAAAGAAAACATTCAAAACTTTCAGCAGAAAAAGTCAAGGGACAATGAGTATCATGTAAACCAGCAGAATAAGGAGAATAAAGTGCACAGAAAACTCTTAAAATGTTGGTACTGTAAAAAACCTGGTCACATAAGGAAATACTGCTATAAAAGGCTTAGTAAAGAACAGCAAGTGGAAAGGATTAGAGAATGTAATAATACTAAAAACAGAGACAATAAATCTACACTTACAGAAAACAAGGCATGTACTGCTTCATGTGAGGTACAGAATTTGCATAGTACCTGTACTAAAAATGTAACTTCAAGGTGTTGTGACAAAAACTTAAATACGTGTGATATTGCTTGTGCACCTGTTGAAGAAAACAGAGACAATAAATCTACACTTACAGAAAACAAGGCATGTACTGCTTCATGTGAGGTACAGAATTTGCATAGTACCTGTACTAAAAATGTAACTTCAACGTGTTGCGACAAAAACTTAAATACGTGTAATATTGATTGTGCACCTGTTGAAGTTATTGAAAGTCACAAGGCCACTGAATCGGTTTGTAAAGAGTCTATGGAAGAGCAAAATATTGAACATTTTCCAATAATTGAAATTGAATCAGAGGCATTTGATATTTTTATGAGTTTGAAACTTTAAGAAATCCCGTTGAAGATAAAAACAGTGTATGTTGCACGGTGCAGTTTAACAATGGATTGATTTTTGTATGTAACAGGACAAGACAACGTGACTTTGTGGGAAATCATGTTCTTACCATCTTGTGGATGTTATTTGTAAACAACTTTTCGCTGAAACTATTAACGCGATATGAATTAAATACCAAGAAAAACTGTTCAAAGAAGTATTGTTCTGCTGTGTAACATGTTTGGATCAAGAGTTTTCTTTTAGAATACTACGTCTATGTAAAGAACATTTCGAGGACGAAACCTTTTAAAAAGGGGTGCAGTGTTGTAAACTTGTATTTTTCATGTAGAACCTTTTGTTTTATGCTTTTTGACGCTTGTATATTTCCCGTATTTTATGTAAGTTATTTATGACGTCAAGTAATTGTTTACTGGATCTTTGAGCTGGATGGATGTGTTGTTGTTGTAATTGTATTTATGTTGGAATGAACGCATACTACATTATTTTTTATACTGGATTTACTGTTTACGACCGCTCGAACATGGACTTTGAATTCTGAAAATGAAATCTACCTAATTTTACTTCAATCATGACCAGAGATTGTTCAGAAATGGTAAGAGACATATTTGTGCATAATGTTAATTCTTACGCGCAAAAAATACATTTTATGTACGTGTCATGGTTTTCTGAAAAAAAAAGGAAAATATTATTTTTGATAAAATCTGTTTATTGTTTCTTTTGTTGAGTAGTATATGATGAAATATTAGCGGGAATAAATGAGTGTAGCTTGTCTTACACCCCCCCCCCCCTGTGTAAGACTATGAATCTAACACCAGGATGAGTGCAAGACAGAAAAATCTCAGACATCCAAGGGTAAGATTTCAAAAACTCGGTCGAAGCTTGCTGAGTCCGGGACGCTAGAAATCGTACCCGAGGGTGTCTGAAATTTTTTGTCTGGCACTCTCACTAGTGTTTGGTCAATTTTCTCCCCATCATCATCCAAAAGTCAAAACAAATCACCGTGGATACGCCATTGTTGACATCAGTGAATTACTTCCCATTTTCCGACGTCATAATGCATGGAGCACGCGTCCGAGTCCGGGGTTATTCAAGTGCAAAAAAAAAGCATTAATGACGTTTTTTTTCAAATTTTGTCTTTCAAATGCCTCCAATTTTTTAATTGACTTGCTTTTCGATTCATATTTACTTAGACAAATATATTGTTATTATAAAATATTGGCGGGAGTTAATGCGTGTAGTTTTTCTTACACCCCTTTGTAAGACAGAAAAATCTTGCACAACGAAAACAATGGATTCCTTTCTTCGAGATGGGACAAAAAAAATCTTGCAGTGCTAAAACAATGGATTTCCTTGTCCTAGGTGGGAGAAATTTCAAACTCCAATATCGCGATATGTCAACATCGTGAGGTCGTCTTGTGACTTTTGAAATCTATAAGCTTTGATTTAGGTGACGTTCTTTTTAATAAGTGAATTATTTTCCTCAAAAATTTCAGAAGGATATTGGCAAATAAAGAAGAGGCTTTTTATGGTAATTTCTGTACCAAACACTACACATATCATTACGTGTCTTGATAACTATTGAAACTCCTATATTATAATAGAGTAGTTACGTACTTTGTCATCATAGTTTAAATACTTTTATTTGATATTTTCATACGTTATCAATAGATATAGATATCTAGTAGTTATGTACTTTGTCGTCATAGTTTAGATACTTTTATTTGATATTTTCATACGTTTTCAATAGACATAGTGTCTAGTAGTTACGTACTTTGTCGTCATAGTTAAGATAATTTTATTTTGATATTTTCATACGTTTTCAATAGATAGAGATATCTAGTAGTTACTTACTTTGTCGTCATAGTTTAGATACTTTTATTTTGATATTTTCATACGTTTTCAATAGATACAGATATCTAGTAGTTATGTACTTTGTCGTCATAGTTAAGATACTTTTATTTTGATATTTTCATACATTTTCAATGGATATAGAAATCTTGTAGTTACGTACTTTGTCGTCATAGTTTAGATACTTTTATTTTGATATTTTCATACATTTTCAATGGATATAGAAATCTTGTAGTTGCGTACTTTGTCGTCATATTTAAAATACTTTTATTTGATATTTTCATACGTTTTCAATATTAGCAGTTTATTTTTGTTAAGGAAATGTTTTTCCCGAAGTATCGATGGCGGCACGTTCCAGTTAGGATGAATGACTTGTATAAAAACATAC
>MJUU01009986.1:15410-79783 GCA_002080025.1 Modiolus philippinarum | reverse complement strand
TTTTTTTTATATTTCAAACAGTTATAAATTGTTCAATATTAAAAATATTTAAATTTTAAAATATTGACAAAAAATAATATGATTGACAATTAATGTTGTTGGGTCATCACAATCTAGCTGTCGCCATATTGCCTGTTGTCTGGTGTAGAATCAGTGAAAATGACGATTTTCAAATCGATTTTGACGAGATAAGATCTTTATCTTAAGTGAAAAGAATTACACCGACGGATTGCCTATTTTATCTATTTTCACCACATAGTTGTACAAATTAGAAAAGTGCATTAGTTCTCTCGCAATTCAGTTCTAAAAGGGAGATATTTCACAGAAAATACGATATTTACAATGCCTTAAATAGGGAATACTTGTGAAAATATGTGAAATTTTAAAATCAATTTTGACGAGACTAAACCTCTTCCGATTCTCATAAAAATTATACTGAAAGAAAGAGAAAGTCATGTAGAATAAGCACATAGTTGTACATTTCAAAGAACGCAATTTTAAGCCTTAATATTTTCTACTTTTTACAAGCTTTCGTTATATTTCTATGTACAAAATACGACAATCCACAGGTAGCCACTTTGGTCACGTGACTGATCGATGACGCTAATAGTTTAACATGGATTAACAGTATAATCTGTTTTGACTTGTGTTATAGTTAAGCCATGATACTACACTTACATTAAGTTTAGGTTTCTTCCTTTGGTACTGTGGTGTTACAGGATTTACAGTATAATCTAAGGCATTCATGCTACTAACAACTAAAGAAGACAAAGTAATTCTCCTACCATCCCCTCTGCCTCTTCCTCCTGTAATAATATAAACATGATTTTTCAATAATTCTACATTAGACATATAATTTATCACTTGCTTATTCAAATTAGTTTTATTTTGTTGTAAACTATGTTTCCAGTGATATGTGGTTAATAGTTAAAACTCCAAAATTTTGATTTCTTTTGCAACGGTTTTTAGTCTTAATCTAAAAACACTTGTTGATTTTCATATTTGAGATGTATCATTTAACAGTTAACAACGGTTACAATGACCAAGACTACTTGCTTTCTGCTTAAAAAAATGCAAAACTGTCAACCAATCTGATTATTAAATCTTGTTTTATTTTCATATTACACTTTATGTACTACAACATCCCAGTGGTTTGTTGACTTATCTGCGCCAACAATCATTAGCTTTTTACAAATGTCTTTCTTTTTGCTGCATTGACAAGCAACTAAGACAATGATCGATATTCATTTAATGACAAGTTAAAAAAAATATTCATGATATTGTTTATGTCACAAATGTCAGAATATTTAGCCAAGCAAGAGTATTCCCTGATATTATATATAAAGTACAACCCTTCGCTACCTATGAAACTTCGTGAACGGCATCAGTCCATCTTTCAATTTAGACTCTATTAACGGAGTCTCAGTCCATCCTTCGATTAAGGATCTTTTTATAGAGGCTTACACTTGATAATCCTCTCGACAGGTTGTATTGCAAGGTTGAATTTCTCGTCTTGGTCGCCTTTGGCAAACTTTGTTTTAGTGATACCGAATCGGTTGTTAAGAGGCAAATTTTTCGGTCGTTGTCGACTTTTGATAAGCTCTATTTTAGATAATATGGAGTTATTTGTATTATAAGGTTGAATTCATGCCTTGTTCGATGTTTGATTGGAATGGAGGTAACATTTCCCATCTTGGTTAAAAATATTTATAATAACTAGTATTTATGTCTGTTTTTTGAACTTATAAACTTAAAAGTTCTTTTCATTAAGACTACAATTAAGCCTCAAGTGTTAATTATATGTATTTTGTTATTGTTACCACTGGGTCGACGCCACTGCTGGTGGACTGCAAGTCCCCGAGGGCATTCACCAACCCAATAGCCAGTACTTCGGTGCTGTCCCGAAAACCGATTTTATTTAAATTTGCAATATCTAAATTTAAGAAAATTTTGATACAACCTAAGGAGTATTTCCCTCTTGCATAGCTCTGTCCTTAGCTGATTTTGGCTTTCCTATTTAGATCCTATCGGTAATTAGTTCTCTATCAGCTTTACATATATTTCGGTTCATGAATTCCCAAATGTTTTGATATGATCTGCACCGATGCGAAGTAAGTTGTCGAAATGCGCATATGCAGGACTTAAATTCACAGTAACCTCGGTATTTTGTTATTATGTACACCCTAAATTTCTCTCTTTATATTCTTGCTACCTTCAAGTTTGAATTTATTTTCATAAATTTAAATGTAAGCTCATTGTTACAGTGTATGGAGTATTTATCAGACCTTCGAAGTGACAATATTTGTTTATTCTTTAAAAAGGTTCTGTGGTTATTAAATCTGAGATTAAAGTTGTCATCATTCTCTCCTACGTACTGGATTTTATACGCCCCTCAAGTCAGGGCATAGATTAATATTTTCAATTTACTGTTCAAATTTAGAAATATTTTGGAGGAAAACATAAAGACCTACTTTTTCACCTTTATATCTGAATATTTTGTTTAGAATTAATATTTATCTGTACACAAATACAATTAATATTAATTACATGTGTTTTTCGAGACCTGTATAAGCAGATTTACATGTCTATCCCGCGGAAACTAAAAGTGGCCATTGCAAAGCCACTAAAGGGGAAAGATACCAAACCCCAATTTCCTAAAAGAATTATCTTTATTCATGATAGTGGACAATAATTACAGTATATTCCTTTTATGAAAAGTTTCAACAAAATCCTTCATGATGTTTAAGCGTAATTGTTCTTACAGAAAGTGCGGACAGACTGGCAGACGGACGAACAGATAGACGGGATGATTCCCATATACCCCATGCAAACTATAATTAAAAGTCATCCAGCTTCTTCGTTCAGAGATTGCAAAATAAAACTTTACACAACGGAATTTTATCCGTTCTCATTCTATAATCGAAACGAATCCCCCCAGACATAATGTCCAAAGATAGTATTTATATAGATTTTGGGTGAAAAATATATAAAAATAAAATAAAAAAACTGCTGAAGCGCTTCCCTTCGTTAATGATGAATGGCTATACTGATGTGGCCAAAGAAGCTGATGATCACATGACACAGTCTTTTCTAAGGAGATAATGTCTGATTAAAGGACTATCAGCAATTCTAGTCACCCTATAAAGAATAACTGCATTGTAGTATACCACGATGATTTTACATTGATTTCTGACAACTTCATTATACTCTATTTACAGTGCAGTATAAAATATCTTTACTGTCATTATTATCCCACCGAAACGCGAAACGGGGACCTGGAAATGCAAGGCGTCTGTCCGTCCGTCCGTTCGTGGGTCCGTCTGCCTTGTACGCGCTCTCGCAAAAAAGCAATGAAGGGATAGGGAGTGAATGCACATGAGACAATGTCTCGACAAATACATGGTAAAATGCAATGGAACAACGCTTTCATTGTTGTTCTTCATTTTGAAGTCACCATGAGGCCTTCAACAATGAGCCTTGCCCTTAGCTCATGGTAAGACGGCCCTAGCACCGGTTTGAGCGGAATTCATTGCTAGATGTCGAGCAACGCTACACCATGACTTTATAAACATGGATGCGGAATCGTCAACAAACATAATATTAACTGGCAAAGTGTTCTTAGAATTGCTGTCATCCCTTTCCCAACAAAAAGACTAACAGAAGACAATCACAACATTTAAATAACTTCAGGACACTCATCGAGTCGAGAGTGAGAAAACTTGGAAGTCTATTTTTCATTGAATTTGGATAATATTTATACACTTCAATTCAAGCGAGTTAAAGGATGAGTTTTGGTGGAATATTTTGTAGGAGTTATGTCCCTTTTAACTTTGATCATAGACAAAATAGCCTTGTAATTTATTTCTGAATGGGATTTATAAGATGTTCGTACAGTAGCTTTATCTCAAGGATGCACAAGGGAGTTCGAAGACGAGTCCTGTTTCATTATTTCTGATGGATTTGTTCCCTTTTGATTTTAAAAATCGTGGGATTTCAATTTCTTTGAGCGCTTGGGATGTATGGCTTCAAGTAGCCCTTGTTCAATATATATTATTCCATATGAATAATTATTTTGTTGATATCCTTGTCATTTCAAAAATATACAAAGTATACAATATTGAAAAATGCAAATCATCTTAATTTTCATGTATAGAAACCACTATTTATGTTAAACAAAAGATTTCATTCATATTGCAATGTAAATATGCAGATAAAGAAAATCAATATTTTGTGTTATAAACAGGGTAAATGTTTTTGTAAAGATAAAAATCATTCTTTAATTCTACACAAAAAACACGGAAAATGTTTTCCCTTATTTTCCCAATAGATGGATAATGTTACCGGGAGTGATATTTTTAGTCTTTGAACAAGCAAATATCTGTAATCATCAAACTGAAAAACTATCATTTCCTCCGAGTCGGAAGTGCCGAGGGAAAATAATCTTTTTCAAGTATTAACAATTCTGATTATTCGCTGTAATTAATGACATAACTATACAATTATACTGATCTTTATACAACTCCATCTCTAATGAGAGCATGTTGCTTAATCTCCGATAATTATACTTAGCATTCGGAGTTTCAGATGAGGGACTTACCAGAAAGCATATTTTAACTTATGAGAATTGGGATATTTGCGTTTCGTTGCATTAAAACGAGATAAAAAGACAATATTGAATATTAAAAATGCAATATGTATTCAGTCATTTAACTTTTTAATACATGTCTGAATTCTTACAATTTCGGTACCTTGGTATGTAAATTCTGGAATTCATGATATTTATAATTCTGTGAGTGACTTTGGTTCATCATATAGAGCCGTGACATTTTCCTCCTTGGAATGCCCAAAATATCAAAATGAGAAAACATTTGGGAATGACATTTTTCAAATGAACAAAATTCGAAGTTATGATAAACATAATTTTTCCCTTTTAATAATCAAATCTGCTTCGAATGGAAATCACCGTATTTGATTGGCTACGAGTATTTCCGATCATTTCCGTCATCGTGTTTTATCAGTCAGTAAAACTACAGCACGCGACTTAAGTAAACAAAGACAGCGGAATAATCTAGACAAAGAATTGATGCACCATCCACGATTTTCATTAAGTTACCTTGCCTGAACACTTGAATTCTATTTTGTAGTTTTATTGTCATGTAAAAGCGTGGATCGTAGCACATTTTTCACATAAAGCGCTAGCGCGCTTCATTCAAAATGTGCTACGGTCCACGCTTTTACACTCTAATAAAACTATAAAATATTGCATTCAATTCTTAAGTATGAGGTGATCTATTGAAATAATGTGACCATTTTTCCCAGTAACATGAAGTACAGGTGACTGCATGTTATTTATGTTATTAATTATTTAATAATTATGTCCTCACAAACTAAGAATATGACAAAGTAAATGAGACTATCCAAATGTATTTGATCTTCATTAGTACATGATAGAAACAATCAACAATTATAGTCGTTGATGTTAAACATTCAGTAATTTTATCTATTGAAATGATGCGACAATTTTTCCCAGTAACATGAAGAACAGGTGACTGCATGTTATTTATTAATCATTTAATAATTTAGCGGAGCAGGACATGCTTACCCTTCCGGAGCACCTGATGTCACTCCCGGTTTTCATGGGAGTTCACACTATGAGTGCCTTAGTTCTTAATGTTATCTTTTTATTTCCGTGCATTGTAGCTGTCTCACGTCCTTGTTTTGTCTTTGTTTTTATCTGTTACCGTTTTTGCCATGTCTTTGGACTTCGATTTTTGAAGTCATCGCTTCCCTTGTTCCTTCGGTATTCTACTGCCGTTGTTTTTGTCCTTACAGACAATGAATATGACAAAGTTTTATATTTACTTGTTGTTACTTAATTGATGTGTTAGTTCATTGGCTTTTCCCTCTGGACTATACGAACTATTTGTCGATGTCAAAGCCGGATAATTTTAGGCCATATATTTCAGTTATGGTGTGTTTGTTCTTGAGAGAATTTCTCATATGGATACTGCACTATCATACTGTCAGATTTTGGCATTTTATGTTGTAATTTCAAAATTTTATTCTGACCAACTGTTTAAAGTGCCAACATCTCATGATTTTATTAAGACAAGATTTTTTTTATTGACTGGACGAGTGCCTTGTGGTTGTTTATATGTTGTGGTTATCTTCTATTAGTTTTCTTGGGTTTTTTCTTTTTGCAGTGACAGAAAGAATAAAACCAAATGTCTTTTTCTGTTATTTGAGTTTATCCTTCACTTTACATAACAATGGGGATCAAACAAAACTACATTCAATGTCTCATCTTATCTCGTCTCAATTTTATTTTCAAGGATTTTCAAGAAATTGATTTCAGAGTAATCCTCTTTAAGATAACTGGATACAAAAAGCTTCCTTCGATGTTTTTAATCAAGTAACAATTTAAAGATTATATTACATATGAAAATGTTCTTATGATAATTGAAAATAACTAATATCGAACAAAAGACGCAGCTTCTGTTTATCACAAACACTGCGACAGTGGAATGACCTTCCGTTAGATATTCAAAGAAATTTAGATTAAAACTGATAAGCAAATTTAATATTGACTTATTATAATCAAAAATGTTAAATAAAATATTGCGAAAATTTAAAGTACAAATGAACTAAAAATCGCTTGCATTTTCTGTTTCCACGATTTTCCAACTTTTTATAAATTATGCAATATAGATTGTAGAATTGAAAACTAAAAAATGACCATTTCTCTACTTTTGATTATTTTGTTGTTAAGTTTAAAACTTGTTAATTTAGGTGTGTTTCATGTTCTCAATGGGCTATGAATTCAGGTCGCACATTATTATGTAAACGATTATAAGTACTAGTACCTTCAGGAAGAAAAACATGAGTTGGACGACGAATTTCAGCAAGTGAATGACTTCTCCGGTAAAGTTTTCTCTTTTCTTTTTCTTTCACTGGTTTTCCTGACGGTTCTTCCAGGGATGATCGACGTATTTCTTGTTCCTGCATTTCAGCAATTTCAGCCATATAATCTTCTTCAATTGTTTCTGAATCTGAATAATCTGTGAAAATAAGCATTTTATTGTTAATTTCAGTATGACATATATGCAATTTTTGACAGAATAACTAATGAGCAAATGTATTTTTTAGGGGTTTGGATAACATAGTACACATGACATTAAAAAAAAGGATAAACGAGATTGACTACATCTGTTAACAAGGTATCCGAACAAGACTAAATACCTCTGAATACAAGTACATTTCACTAGATATACAATTGAAAGTCTATAACAAACGCACAACTTACACAAGACAATACCTGGTAACAACTGTTTTACTGAATGTCAAAATGTGTTATTTGGATTACCCAAATGAGATTACGTGGTGAATGTGGGTACTTTAGTTCCCCCGACTGTCGCTTACACCTCTAAATTTACATAAATTTTAATTCTGCAAGACTGAATTATAAGACATGGAAATTGTATTAACAGTAGGAAAGGATATCAAAGGGCACCTGGGTAAAAATTGTAAGAAAAGAAAGTGGAAGATGAAGAAAATACTTTCAGTTACATCTGACAGAATGAAAGAACAACTGAAAATAGAATATAAAGAACGTGTAAAAGAGATGAAAAAGAATGCAAGATTAGATAAATAGGCATATGCTAAAAACAGGCAGATTCCAAGAAAGACCAGCATACCGTATATCAGATCATAAAAAAACCTTGCATTTGAATGCCAATCACCAAATTCACCAATCAAAGATCTGCAAGTAAATCTTATTGCAAATGAGGTGAAATCTTGAAAATATGGAAAGGGCAATTTGAGAAGGTTTCCAACATGGAAGACCCCGAAAATAAGGCACTTTTAATACCAGCATAAAAACATGTGAGATATTGACACACAACCGCTTTCAGTTGATGAAGCAAATGGAAAATGGAAGAAATGGAAGAAATGGAAAAAAGCAGGGATAGATCAAATACATGCTGAATTATTGAAAGCAGAGGAACAGTGGACACCAAACATACTAACTTGTATTCTCGGAAAAATCTGGGAAATAGAAAATATACCATCATTCTGGAAAACTGATCTTATTGAAAAGGTCCTCAAGAAAGGAGACATATGAAATTTCAATAACTACAAGGGTATTATGCTATTGTTAGTGACAATGAAAACCCTCAGCTGCATCATACTGAACAGAATATCTGAAACAGCGGAGCCTTCAATGCGTAAAGAACAAGCAAAATTTAGAAAAGGAAGATCGCGTTCTGACCAAATATTTACACTTCGACAAATTGTGGAACAAAGCAATGAATCGAATTCAGCACTTTATATAAATTATATTGATTTCACTAAAGTCTTTCACATCATCAACAGACAAGCTCTTTGCAAAATTCTAGGACATTATGGTATACCAGATTATTTAAGAAATATTTGTTTCAAACTAAGGAGTATCTCCCTCATGCAAAGCCCTGTCCTTAGCTGAATTTTGACTTTTCTATTTAGATCCTTTTGGCTATTTGTTCTCTATCAGCTTTAATATGTTTTTCGGTTACTGAACTTCCAAATTTTTTGGTGAATTATATATATGCAAAATTTAAATTCACAGTAACTTCGGTATTTAGTCATTCGGTATTATCTGCACTGATGAGACATAAGTTGTCAAAATGCACATATGCAGAAAATGATTTAACAGTAACTTCCGTATTTTGTCATTTATTACCACTGGGCCGATGCCTATGCTGGTGGACTGTTAGTCCCCGAGGGTATTCACCAACCCAGTAGTCAGTACTTTGGTGCTTGCCCGAAAGCCGATTGTATTGAAACTCGCAATATCCAAATTTTTAAAATGTTTGTTTAAAGGTTATGAGTATCTCCCTCATGCATAGCTCTGTCCTTAGCTGAATTTTGGCTTTTCTATTTAGATACTTTTGGCTATTTGTTCTCTATCAGCTTTAATATGTTAATGGACTTCCAAATGTTTTGGTATTATCTGCACTAATGAGACATAAGCTGTCGAAATGTGCGTATGCAGAAAATAAATTAACAGTAACTTCGGTATTTTGTTATTTATTACCACTGGACCGATGCCTCTGCAGGTGGACCGTTAGTCCCCGAGGGTATTCACAAACCCAGTAGTCAGTACTGTGGTGATGACCAGAAAGCCTATTGTATTAAAACTTGCAATATCTAATTTTTTTAAAATATTTGTTTAAAACTAAGGAGTATCTCCCTCATGCATAGCTCTGTCCTTAGCTGAATTTTGGCTTTTCTATTTATTTTCCATTTTTCTTTTTTCTGTTCTCTATCAGCTTTAATATGTTTTTCTGTTACTGGACTTCCAAGTGTTTTGGTAGTATTGCATATTATTTCATATGTCTCCTTTCTGCACTGATGCGACGTATGCAGAAAATAAATTAACAGTAACTTCGGTATTTTGTTATCTATATAATAAAAGCCCTTTACGTCGATTTTAATGCCAGGTCATGTGTGGTTCGATCTTATCGGAAGATTACCTACTAAAGACTGAAGTTATACAAGTATGCCTGCTTTCTCTACTTCTCTTTACTTTTTGTATTGACTGGGTCATGAAAGAAACAACAAACAACAAACAAAGGGGTATTAAATGGACAATGAGAAATAAGAAAATCCTATTTTGCAAATGATATCGCACTGCTTGCATACCGACATCAAAATATGCAAGAAAAAAACAAACCAGATAGTAGCATCAGCCGGAATATTAAAACTTAAAGTCAATTCAGCAAAAACAAAGATGATGAAAATGAAAAGCAATATAAAAGAGCCATTTTAACTAGAATATTCGGACATCGAGTATGTTGAGGAGTTTGATCTACCTGGATAGTAAGATCACCACAGATGAGTTTGGGAGTGGATGTCAAAACAAGAACTGCAAAGGCTACTGGAGCTTTTGCCTCACTGCGCAACTTCCGGAGATCATCCAAGTTCAGCACATATACAAAAATCAAGACCTTTAACAGCGACATTCTTGGTATTCTTTTATATGGTGTAGAATCTTGGAAGTTGATAAAATTCTGAACAACTAACTTTGATGTTTTCCAAACAAGATATCCTGGGCGAATTATAAGAATCTTCTTACCTAGCACTATATCAAACACCGAACTATATTTGAAAAGCAACAACACATATCTTTAACTTGGAATAAAGAAACGACGGTGATTATATATATATAGGCCACATCTGCAGAATGTACCCAACTGCAATCCCAAAACTTGCTCTAAGATAGACCCCATCTGGTAGGAGAAAGAGAGAAAGACAAAAATAGATATGGAGATATATAGATTGAAATGTAGAAGATAAAGATTTGGACATGGGGACAAATCCAACTCTGATCATAAGACAGACAAGTATTGCATTCTCTAGTGACGGCCTTACGCGCTACCAAGCACGAAGAGGATTAAGTAAGTATTTGTGGAGCAATATCAAAAACACCAAAACTTTATTATATCATCGCAGAGATATCTTTATTCTTAAAAAACTTAATACCAAAGTTACTGTGAATTTATATCCTGTATATGCGCATTTCGACAACTTCAGTGCAGATAAAATCTAAACGTTTGGAATTAAGACCATAAACCCCAAAACCCAAAGATGTTCAAAAACTGTAAGAGAACAAATAACCAATATGATCTAAATGTAAAGCCAAAAAAAAAAAAAAAAAAAAAAAAAAAAAAAAAAAAAAAAAAAATGACAGGGTTTTGCATAAGGGAGATACTTCTAAGTTTTCAACAAAATTTACAAAAATTTAGATATTGCAAGGCTCCAAATAAAGGTTCTTTAAATGAACAAATAAAAGGACTATATGGGACTTTATTAAATATAAAGGCTTATACGGTGTATACATATCTACAACCGTCCATCTTTAATGTGTTGATAACTGTCTATCCGTAATTTACCAGAATTAATCTATTGCCTTTTTCTGCATTAATCGTTTAAAATAGTAAACAGACAACAAAATTGTTATACAAATCAAAGCTTATAGGACCTACATACTGATACTTCATAACGAACATTATGGAGTAAGAATGAATACATAGGACAAAAGTATATGGGAACATTTTCCACCACTGACAGAACAAACATATGGAAAGTTTGTAAATCTTACGAAAGAAATTCTGTTAATCATAATTTGTTGTTCGCCTTTCCTTGTGTCACACTGTCCTCGATGTATAAACAAACATTTTGATGTCACTGCTCACCATAAGGCATACGATGTCATCGTAAATATTTGATCAACAACGATAAAATGTTAACTTAATTAAAACTTTTCCCTGAATCGGAGATTAATTGCATAAAGTTTTCCAGTTAACTAATCAATATGGTAGAATATATGGTTTCAGTAATGAGTCAGGTTTCCATAAAATGTACCAATTAGAAAAGTAAATGACATTTCTTTACATCTTCTCTTTCAGAATGGAGAATTGATTGCAAAGCAATTGTTGAAAATGACAATTTTATAATTATAATGGTAAACTACATGTTTGAAGTATTGACTGATGTTTCCTGAATAAGAAAGTGTAATTCCTTTTTATCTTTTTGTATATTATAGTAATTCCTAGAAAAGTCAAAAAGGACAAAAAAGTTAATAAAGATTGCAGATTTATAACTTAAACATTTGCTCGTGATAATGTTACTGGCCTAGAAAAACTAAAATGACATATTTTTGTGTAACAAAGGATGCTATATATTTAATAAACGTATGCTTTTCTTTCATTGATATAGATGGCATACAATGCGCTGTTTCACAAATACTGCGACTAAGGAGAACTCCATCGGACTTTATTTTGCTTATTTAATATCACAAATTCAATTCATATTTCTGGGCGGCTGTAAGTTCCCGAACACTTTCCCAGTCTTTTTGAATATACTGTCAGTCCGAAGATCAATTCTTTTAATGTAGCATGTTAATAATACGAAATTGAGTTTTATGTCATTTAGGTTATCTGTTATCAAATTATTTTACTGTCTTGTGACTGTTCCATTGTGACGGTTTGAAAAAAGGCAACCATATCTGATCACGGTCATGCCGTTCAAAAAACAAATTTATCTCGACAAAGCTTACATCTTAAAATTTGAAAATTTACTCGAGTATACAGATATATGTCCTATCTCACTCGATGCAGTAGTAAAATTTATATTTTACGTATGTATTTGTTACACTACAAATTGGACTCCAGTAGGATCCGGAATCTTTCGAGTACAAATTGGAATTTTAATTTGTACTGTGACAAATAAGAATTCCGATTTGTTCTGGATTTAATTAGTGAGATAGTGAGATTGACATTTAACACAATCTGGGCACACAGAAGCTATAGTTACTCGTCATATAAGCGGGAGGTTGATGCATCATTAAACCCGGTTTAACCCACCATTTTATTTATAAAATGCCCGTTCCAAGTCGGGAATATGACGGCTTGCCAAAAATGTTCTGTGTCGGATGGTGTTTCCCTGATTCAGTCGAATGTTATACGGATTTTCCTTACTGGTCTCTTCCTTAGATCGCTTCAGACTTTTGTTGTCACTTTTATTTAATTCAGTACAAATTGGACAAATTAGAATTCCGAGTTGTACTGGATTTAATCCAGTACAAATTGGAATTCCAATTTCTCCTAGGAGAAATTGAGATATCCTGATTTATAGTAGTAGGATTCTGAATCTAGTGTGATTCAGAATAATACTGGATATTTTGTTAAGGAGGATTCTGGATATTACTTACATTCAAAGCTGAAAAAAGGTTTTGAGTTTGTTATAAGAAGTATGTTTTTCATATTATTTTAATTTATTAAAAAAATATTTACCCCATTTCCTTTCTTTTTTATAAATGTTAAAACAATAGAATAACTTTAAACATATTTTATTGTCAAACAATACAAACAATAGGATAAGATACAAGTTTACAAAACTTACTAGGTCTTCTCCTCACAAAAACATATAATACAATATTGACATAATAAAGGTTGAATATACATAATTTTAACTTTTACATTTAGTATGTAAAGACATGAAACAAGGATTAAGATAAGCAGTCCAGTTTGAAATGGGCACAAGCAAAAATTATAAGTTAACATAGAATGGAGTAAAGTTGGTACAGTTAGAATTAAACCTGCTAGTATATCATAAATGAGATATGAGATTAAGGCATGGTCACAGCTAAAACTGAATGTATACTAAGTATATTATATACAAAGAACTGTCGAAAAGTCTCAATGTGGACTTTAATTTCGTGAGAAGCATCCAGAATTTTTAATGTAAAACTGAACTGATTTAAAAATCGCTGCATTCAAACCAGGAGTATACATTTCACGGCCGTTAAATATCAACTGTAAAAGGAATATTGAAATCGTTTAACCTTCTGTTCAGGATGTCTCTTTGTGTACTATATTTAGTGCAATACAAGAAAAAATGTTCTACGTTTTCAATATTATTGCCACATGCACAAGCCAGGCTTTGTATAATATTCGCATGATGTAAGTCATAGTTTAAAGCACTACACGAGTTCCGTAGTCTAGAATGTATTACACTTAAGTATCTGTCACCAATTCCGTAGTAAGATGGTTCTTTTTTTAGTTTTATAATACAGATTTTGGACATTGGTCTTAAACTTATTTATATCTCCTATTTCTCTCAATTTGTATTTTAAGCATTCCACAACTTAATAGTATCTGGGAAAAATGATTTTTTTTTTGATAAATTGTTAATCTTGTATTAAATTGAGAAATATCATTACGGTTGCGTAAATTGTAACTTATATTATCTGAGATCAATGGCGGTATTAACTCAGACAAATATTCCGGTGAATTTCCGTTTTTAATTTTATGAAATAAGGTTAATTTCTTTACTTCCCTCCTTATTGATAACTTTTCCCACCCAGATTCACGATATATTGAATCTAAGCTTGCAAAAATCGACAACCCGGTGACAATCCTAGCCGCTTCCAACTGAACTTTTTCTAATCTCTCAGAATTCATTTTACCACAATTAGTCCAAACTTCCGAAGAATATTCCAAAATAGGTCTTATAAAAGTCAAATAAATTTTTTCTAGGGGTTCCCTCTTCAAGGAATACTTAAGTTTACATAACATGGCATCTTTGAACTATAATATCTATATTTTCATTCCATTTACAGTTTGCACTCATTGCAACACCCAAGTGTTTATGGCATCTTACTGATTCAATGGTTGTATTTTCAAAAACAAATTGTTCATTATTAAAGCGATTTCTTAAATCGAATAACATGATATCTGTTTTAGGGACCGACCATTTAACTTGAAGGGGGGGGTATGGTTTTTTTCTAAAAAGATATTTTGGATCTGATTTTATGTGAAAAAAATATTTTGGCTGCCAAAATGATGAAAAAAAATTTTCTGAATGAGGCTTTCTGCCCAAAAAAATAACGTTAATTTTGAAAAAAATATTTTGTTGATATGCGTGCAAAAAATAAATAATTTGTTTCGCGCGAAGCGCGAAAAAAAATTTCTGTCCAGAAAAAAAAAACCATACCCCCTCCCCCTTCAGGTTAAATGGTCGGTCCCTTACTGGGATTAAATTTCACAAGCCACTTTTTCGACCAGCTAGAAATATTTTGAAAAATCTATATTTATCAAGCTTTCAAGTGTATGCAAATCATGTGCAGCATGACCTATAGATGTGTCCTCTGCAAATAATCTACTCAATTCTACCATATCATCAGTAATATTTTTAATGAATATTAAAAAAGAAGCGGGCCAAGTACTGATACTTGAGGCACACCGGCTTTAAGGGAACATAGACTAGAAAATGAATTCTTTAACACAACTTTTTGCTTCCTATTCGATAAATAACTTGAAAACCATGCTAGTAAATTCCCTTGTATCCCATATCTTTCTAATTTCAATAAGGGCCCTTTAATACAAACCCGATCAAATGCTTTACTCACATCACAAAAATTATACCTGTAAATAGTTTATCATCTAACGCTGAAATTATTGTATGGTAAAGTTCTATGAGCTGATGAGTTGCAGAGAATCCTGGAATAAAACCAGATTGAAATTTGTAAAGGAAATTATTTGATACCATAAGATTGAAAAGATGTTTATAAATATTTTTTTGAAAAATCTTACTCATACAAGACAGTAAAGCCACTGGCCTGTAGTTAGACGGGAGAGATTTATCTCCATTTTTTAAATATTGGTATGACATTTACTATTTTCTAAGTGCCCGGGACTTCCTTGGAATTAATTGATTTATTGAAAAGCAGACACCATGGCTTAGCAATTTCAGCTTTAACAATTTTCAACATGCGATTACTAATTTGGTCTGGTCCCGTAGATTTATTGGGATTTAGTATAGATAAAATATCAATGATTTCTTGCTCGGTTATAACAAAATGTGACATTAACCCAGGTCCTCTGTCATCAAACTCTGGAAGGTTTATTTCACTGTCGTCCAGATTCGATATAGAACAAAAGTACTTATTAAGAATTTCACATTTTCCCTGACATTCATATTCTAAATTATTGTTTTTTCCTGGATCTCTCAAAGGAGGTATATCTTTACTAGGCGATTCATTTTTAATTAACATATTTATAGTTTTCCAGTATGTTTTACTATTGTTGGACTTTAAAACTGTTAAATGCTCGTTTATATTTTCATAGAAACTCTATTAAGCCCGTTTTTTTTTAAATTGTTAACCTTGTTTCGCTGTCTCTTAAAATTAGACTTGCTTGTTTCGGTTTTACTTTTCAACAAAAAAAAAAAAATAGCCCTGTATCTGTCCAGTTTTCGAATTTCTCTTCTCAGTTCGGAATCAAACCAAATCTTAATAGAATGACAAATGACATAATTATAATATAACTGTTCATTTGTTGTAATAATTGGTGGCACTTTGTGACATTTGGTAGAATTTGCGATTTACAACAAATGCATCGCATAGTATTGCATTTGCCAGAGTTATTATAAACTGTGGCTGTTATACTGCCATCTTCCAGCGAACGTTTTTAAACCAGACACAAAAACCTCTCAAATCAACAAGATCAGTATCAGTCTCAGAATAGTAGTTTTTAAGTATGCCATCTTTCGAAAAAAAAATTGATATTCAAATATTTTTTCATGTAAAATACCTTCATGTGTTCTTCCATTTTTAAAGTTTATTAATGAACACTAGTGACCAAAAGTTCTCAAAGATTGAGGATTCGAAGCAAAACATCTTTATCTCTCATACAATAGACAATTACTCTTATTCTTTTAATTAAATGATCACCAAAACAGTGGAACAGATATATTGCTAATAATTTTTTTACTTCTCTACCACTGTTTCCGTTGATTAAAGTTAGTAGAAACCAGAATCCTACTAGTACGTACAAACTGGGATATCTCAATTTCTCCTAGGAGAAATCAGAATTCCAATTTATACTAGATTAAATTCAGTACAAATCAGAATTCTAATTTGTCCCAGTAGAAATTAGAATTCCAATTTGTACTAGGAGGATTCCGGATCCTACTGGATTCCAATTTGTACNNNAATATATATATATATATATATATATATATATATAAATATTATCCTCGTCGACTTAAATTGCCCGCCTTAAAATTTAGACGTATTCCGATATAATTAGGATTCAGCATAACCGTTAATTTTATTGGAAATCGTGTACATAAAAACCGGAATCGCCTCTGATGAGGAGTGTACCGGATCGCTGCAAACCAGAAATTATTCATTTTTTTTTTTGGAAATTATCACATTGTTATTATCTGGATTTTGACATCTGTATATCGTAAAATATCATCCCGTGAGCCAAAATATAAATCACAGGGGCGAGTGAGCGCAGCGAACGAGCCCCAAGCTTCATATTCTGGCGAGCGGGATGATATTTTACAATATTCCAGCTTACAAAATTCAGATAACTTGTTTATCGTCTTTTATTTCTTATTTCTATACAATACTTTATTAGGTTTTGTGTCAAATTCTGGCGAGCGGGATGATATTTTACAATATTCCAGCTTTCAAAATTCAGATAACTTGTTTATCGTCTTTTATTTCTTATTTCTATACAATACTTTATTAGGTTTTGTGTCAAATTCTCCTAAGATTGCGCGGGGAATGAGGTTCAGTCCTTTTTTACAAAATGGGAAATGTTTTGTAGTTATTTTATGACTGCTCAATATTTTTTGTCGGCTAACGTTATTAAATTTTGAATTTTTTGATTGAACCATGTTAGAAAATTGAAATAAAATCCAATTTTTCATAGCAGAACCTTTCCATTGTTTACATTTATCTTCCAGTTCCTATGCACTTTTATGACGTCACAATGTAAACAAAATGGTGGCTCTTTTGAAGTTATCACTAACCTAGTTTTCCGTATTTTTTCGAACGTCTCGTTTGTAATTTTGTGTATCGGCGACGGTAATTTGTTTACAAAATCGAAAACAGAAAACATAACAGATTCTTTATCTAATTAAAATTTATTTCATGAGTAACGGATAAAAAGGATAACGCTTGTCAAACGTTGGGAGAAATTCCTTGATAACTCCAGGNCAACCTCTTGATAAGTTCGGGTCAACCGGATATGGCTTTTGCGGAAGTGCTGTGCAGGCTGAGATAGGCGCAGGGAAAGACGATTAAACCTGTATACAGGACAATTAAACGATTTCTATTGCACTTATTTATTTCCCAACAGAATTCTTCAAGGTTTGTTGTAACATACTATTTCCTGGCAGAATTGTTCGAAAATTGTCAAACGTTCAAAATTTTGGGAGCAATGCAAACATTTGTAGTTTTTAATTATTTTCTCTTGGTAATTTTTTTAGGAAATAGATTTCTTTGATATAAAGAAGGGAAACTGAGAGCAAGAGTGGAATATAACGCTCGACATATTCAAATGGCATCGACCTCTTGTCAGCCATTGTGAAAAAGTGAAGCATTGGCTGTTTGTGGTTGTATGTACAGTGTAAGTTGTTAAAATATCTATTTTAGTTCAAATTATCACTTGATAAATCATTAAATATTTAATTTTAAGTAACGGAATGCAATAATCATGAAGCGATTATTTGTTAGGAAGTAATAATTTCAATATGAAAAATGCCCCAGGAATTAGGTCAGAGGAACTCTTGGAACTTCTGATGGAGAATAATTTGTTTTCATGCACTGATATCTATAAAATCTTCGTTCAGTCATTTGCAACCATTGTCATTCTGAATAAAATTTGTAATGATCTGAACAAAAGAATAAGAGTTCCACAATATTGTAACTGAATTGATATTTTTTAAAATTTAGCACGAGGTCATCGTTAGACATTGTGATTTCCTATCGTTTAACACTGCATATTAATATGGTTTATCAGCTTGTAGACAATTTCCAAATTTCATTTTCTGGTTACGTCTTTACGTTGTCTATATGATATTCTTTAAAATTTAGAAATCATGTAGCCACGTGAAACGACGAAATTTTCCAAAATGTCAACTTGCCACTCATTTTTGTTGGGTTGAGTGATTTAATTAAATATTCGATCTTGAAATACGACAAAATCTGCTCTGTTATCAGGTTCATTTTAGTACTTTGATTTCATTACAATGCAATATATACACGGCGTCACCAGGAGGAAGTCGCAAGTACTATTATTTTATAATTACATTCATTCTGTCTCGGATGGAAATCCTCGTATTTGATTGGTTACAAGTACTTCCGATCATTTCCGTCACTGTGTTTTATCAGCCAGTAAAACTACACTAGCACGTGACTCCTTCACAACGACAAAAGTAAACAAAGACGGTGGAGTAATCTAGACAAGGAAACGGTGTATTATCTACGATTTTCATCAAGTTATTTTGCGTGAACACTTGCATTCCATTTATTGAATGTAATAATAAGTATTGAATGCAATATTTTTTAGTTTTATTGTCGTGTAAACGCGTGGACCGTAGCACTGCGATTCATTAAATATGTGCTACGGTCCACGCTTTTCCACTCCAATAAAAGTACAAAATATTGGATTCACATCTTAACTATAGAAGACTTGGGATTGAATGGACAAGGGTATCGGCAGAAAAATATTTCAAAACAATTGGTATGACCTTAAAACCTCTTCAATAAATGACACACTTTCTTGCATAATGTCAGAAATAAAATACATCCATGCGGTAGTAAAATTTATGACTGTTGATTTCTAAATAAGTATTTCGTGTTGCTCCAACAGATTCCACGCATTTGCACCCCGGGATTTGCACACAGACAACAAGTGTTGCTGACATTGTGTAGTTTTTGAGCATCTTGCTTGAATTACACTTCTCTAATCCCGGCGATGAATTTGTCATTTTTGATCCATTGCGAGATCAATGTGGTCTTACAATTAAGGAAGGGATAAGAGGTAAATATTTGTCTGTTTTTTTATTGGTTGATTGGTTTTAATTGGATGTTAGAAAGTTCCCAAAAATATACCTGAACGGGATCAGCATTGTTTCCTCTCGATTTTTATACAAAATTGTAGTCTAAACTAAGGTTAAATATAAAAGTTCCAATGGAGTTCATACCCTTTCCTTTTTCACATTTAGCTGTAGAAACTCGATGATCAAAGTCTTCAAAAGAAGGATGATTTGTCACAATACTGTCAATTTTATTAAAGATGTATTTTTTGGGTGTACCTGATGTCAATAATTGTTACTACCTGTCAAACGGGGCTCCGGTTGCAGAGCTGTCGAGCGCGTCCCAAGTTGGTGGATAGGGGAATGCCCTGTCTATGCGGGGTAGTAAGGTTAAATACGGAAAGCCTGACCGAGAAACATTGTAGCCAAACTGTATGGAGAGACGCCATGCTCCATGCAGTAAAAAGACCCTTCTATATTTCTAAAAGGAGAGCAGACGTACCGAGTGTTGTATAGAAGATTAAATTTCCTACCCCTATCCGTTACAACCCTTTTCCAGTGGCAATTAAAACTCGTTTCACCTTTGTTTCTTTCTTCTTTGACTTTCATTTTTTGAATTAATTAATTTGTTGTCTTCATGATATATCTGAAATATTGCCCCCTTCAACGTCAAAAACTCCTATCAGTCAATCAATCAATCAATCAATCAATCACTCAAACTCAAAATTCCCTTTTCACTGACTCAAAAATAATGTTGAGTTTTGGAAACTGGTTTCAGTCAACTACTTATTAACTGTTGCTACGTGATCTAAGAAATGGTCTTAAAACAACAGGCTTGTGGTTGCGCAATCCTTTCTGTAATGAATGATATTAATGTGTCCCCAGATTTATGGTACATTGCTTGCCATCAAAGACACGAAAAGCAGAAAGTGGCGAGCTATTTCTGAAATGTGTAACTTTCGGCATTGCCATTGTCGATTCAGTAAAAGTTTCACTATCGATTTACTGTTAGGCTTGTCGAACAATTCTGATCTCACTAACTTGTTCAACACTGACCAACAGACGCTAGTTCAAATCCTCATTGAAGCTAACACCGCGCTTTGTCATCTTTAGCGAGTAGCATGTCTTTATCTATTTTTTCAAAATTAAAATATACTTTAAGTGTTTTTCGACTTTAAGGTAACCAGTCTACTAAATTGTATATTTACTATTGACGTTAATAAAATCAAAGTAAAATTTCCACTTTTTTTTCTGCCAAATTGGGATAGGAGTTGATTCAGAGTTTTTATTTGAAAGATTTTTATGTTTTGCTAAATATATTAACTAATAAATCATAACATTTATATATCTGCAAAATACAACGCTTGACAAGACAATGATTTCGCACTGTTCTCCTTCTTACTACAATTACAACAATTTCCCATAATTTATTGTTTTTTTTTATTTTTTGTAGATCAAGAACACTCCAATAACATACCAGTGAATAACAGAACTGAATTGAAGTAAAAGGTAATTTTAGGGCACCAAAATTTTTTAACCTCGCATCCCTTTGTCTTATGCATACTTGGACATCATGTCCTGCAAACCCTTTTCAACTTTTATACGATCAGTGCAGTGGGCATTTAGCCGTTGCCTTGATCCAGAATATCTTTGTCTCATTTTCATTTTCCGAATACAAGTTAAAACTATTTATGTGTCATGACGATTACACTAAAGACCACTCGATCACCCACTGGTTTCAATCATTTCATGCAGATGTTGCATTTATCATGGATCAATCTGTCTGTCTATCTGTCTGTTCCACTTTTCTTGTGACTTTGACTGCTCTGACAATTTTTGATAAAGAAATTTATTTTTGTTGAAGAATTGTTGCAAAAAATGCTGCAGATGGGCAATAAGTATCCACATTTTTGATATTGGTCCTGTTGCAAACAATAGGCACAAATTGTAAATTTTTGATACATCTGGCATTTGACGCAAACTCCTCCTTCATTTTTGTATTAGGGATTTAATTCTATTGTAGAATTGTTGCATATTGTCTGTAAATGCGCAATCAGCTTCCGAATTTTCTATTTTAATCTTGGTGCAAACAAGAGACACCAAGAAGTGTATTTTGACACATGTGGCATGTGACGTTAATTCCTCCTACATCTTTGGGTTTAGATATTCAATTTTGTTGCAGGATTACTGCATATAGTCTGCAGATGCGCAATAAGCTTTAGGAATTTTGATTCCGGTTCCAACTTTGGAAAATTTCCAGAAAATGCCGAAGGCTCATGTTTTTTTTTTTTAATTTTGGCATTTATGATTTTTGAAAGTGTTTGGATAAAAAATCTGAATAGTTACAATTCTAAAATGTGATTCGGGTTTTATTATATATTCTGAAATTCTCACAGACCACTTATTTTTTTAGGAATTTTGCATACCAACTATACTTTAAGAATCTGTTTTGATTAGGTTCTCTATTTTTTGGTAAATTTTCTGAATGTCTCAAAGACTACCTTTTTTTAAAATTCTACTAATACTTTCAGTGTTTATTATGATTACGACAAACATTTTCAACAATTGCATTTCATAAATATTTGATTCTAATTTTCTTAAAAGTGTCTAAGACTACTTATTTTTACAATTGTTACTAATTACAATACTTTTAGAGTTTGTCTTAAGGAGGACAAACATTTTCACCAGATGGATTTAAAAGATATTTGGTTTCAATTTTGGCAGTTTTCCTTAAATTGTCAAAGCCCACTTATTTTTGGGCTGCCAAGAAAAGTTTTAGAGTTTGTTTTGTTTAGGACAAACATTTTCACCACTTGTATTTAAAAAATATCGGATTTCAAATTTGGTAAATTTACTGAAATTGTTAGAAGATAAAAATATTTTTAGACTATGTAAATTCCGAACTTCAAATCATAAACTGCCGATAGAAACTGGGCGCGTTGGAACAATAGTGACATGGAAAAAAGAGTGTGTACAAAATGCAATGATGGATGTATTGGAGATGAGTTTCACTATATTATGGAATGTCGACATTTTTGTGAAAACAGGAAACGACTTAACAAGTAGACTAAATGTATTAAACTTTAGTGAGGTTATGTTCACCACTGATGAAATAAAGTTGGAAAAACTGTGCAGATTTATAGAATTATTAACACAGCAGTTGTTGTTTAGGCTTTTATTCCTTGGATTCATTTGTATAAAGTGTATATAAAAATGTATTTGTTATGTACGTGCATGCATGAGCACTGTGTATTTCCTTATACCACTGTATTATTTGATTTATGAGAATAAAGATTCTTGTCTTGTTTTGTCTTGTTAGAGACCACTTATTTTTGGAATTCTACCTGGCAACAATACTTGTATATTTTTTATTAGGACAAACATTTTCATCAATTGGATTTCAAAAATATTTGATCCAAATTTCCTGAAAGTTTAAAAGAACACTTATTTTTGGAATTCTACCTAGCAACAATACGTTTTGATTTTGTTTTGAGTAGGACAAACATTTTCATCATTTGGATTTCAAAATTATTTGATCCCAGTTTCGGTATATTTCCCGAAATGGTTAAAGACCACATATTTTTGGAATTCTACCTTGCAACAATACTTAAGAATGTGTTTTGTTTAGGAAAAACATTTTCACCAATTGGATTTCAAAAATATTTGATTCCAATTTTGGTAAACCTGAAAGTCTAAAAAAATTCTACCGAGCAATAATATTTTTAGAATTAGTTTCTATAAGAACAAACATTTTCACAAATTTGATTTAAAAAATATTTGATTATAGTTTTGGTATATTTCCTGAGTTTCAACAATTAACAATGAAGGGATATGGAGTAAATGAAAATGAGACAAAGTCTTTACAAATACATTGTAAAAATAAGCAATGGAACAACGCTTTTATTGATGTTCTTCATCTTGAAGTCACCATGAGGCCTTCAACAACGAGCTTTACTCATACCTCATAGCAAGTTCAAGACGGCCCCTAGCACCGGTTTCATTGCTAATTGTAGAGCAACGCTACATCCATGCTTTTTAACCTAATGATCCATGGATGCGGGATCGTCAACAAACATAAACTTAACTGGCAAAGTGTTCTTACAATCGCTGTCATCCATTGCCCGACAAAAAGACGATAGAAGACGATCACAACATTTAAACAACCACAGGGCACTCATCGAGCCAATTGTAAGAAAACTTGGCATTATAAAATCACGAGATGTACAAGAAACCAATAAAATCAGTCATTTTCAATAAAATGATTGCAAAAAGTTTTGGCTGCAGAAGTCTCAGTTAAGTAACAGACGCCGTGAGTAAAGTGCAATAAATAACAATATGCTGCTGAATTTGCTTAGATATATTCAATTCAGTACCGAGACGTAATCTTAAAGAGCAAAGCTGTGTTCTAGTGTTACTTGAAAAGGCTTCAGGTTATTTGTTCTATGTCATCTATTTGATGTTTTAATTTATTGTTTCCAGTTGTTTGTTTTATGTACACAAAAGAGACATAAGTTGTCGAAATTGCCATCTGAAACCAAGATGAATTGCTGATTTGTTATATTATGTTTCGATGCCTTTGTCAGTTTTACTGCAATACACTATTCATTCCTCCAGTGTAAACTGATAAAAAAAAACAAGTTCTGACAAAACCATTACAAAGCTGTAACAACTTAATCCGAAGATTTTGTAACACGTCATTTTATATTAAAACGATTCAAATGATGGCATTTACACTTTATTCTAGTCCCGCGGTACTCTTTAAACTAGATATTACGTAACTATAAAACTAATTCAAGAATTGACAATTCTAAAACTTGAGGGATCTTTGTCAATTTTGAAACAGAAGTGTTTTAAATGTCCTTGTCCCTTGAGAAGTAAAAGTTGATAAAACATTATCAAAATGACAGATTGTCAACCACAATATGAGGATGTTGAAAAACATAATTCTGCAATAAATGATTCATTTGTTAAAATGTTGCAGCAGAGGACTAGTTCATACAATACTCAATGTTGGTCTGAAATATATAACAGAACAAACAAACTTTTCTCTGGTGTTTTAATACATCACAGTATAACTTGGCGTTATTTTTTACGAAACGATAAATGTATATTTTTAATATGGGTTTATACACTTGAATTTCCTATCTTATTTATCTAGTTTGAATTTCTCCCTTAGAGTACCCGGAGGTTGAATTTTGGGAAATCGATCACGTGGTCATAGAGGGATAACTTGCGACATTGATGTGATGCTGATGGTGTTTCGAAAATATATCTATTTTATTTGTGGATGATTGTGGAGTAGCACTTACAAGACACAAATTTATTGAATGGTTCAGACATATGTTAGCTATTTTAGGTGTAGACGATTCAAAATATTGTAGGCATTCTTTTAGGATAGGTGCTGCAACCTCAGCAGCAGCAGCAAGCATTGAGGATCATATGATTCAGACACTGGGGCGATGGTCTTCTAATTGCTACGTACGTTATATTAGAACTTCTACTGATACAATTAAACAAGCACAATTACAAATGGGCAAAATATGAGATTGGCAATCTTCTTGGGGGCAATCGTGTATACTTCCAAATTCAGTATACCCTATTTTTGCCGATTGTCTAATTTATTTTTTAAATTTTAACCCCCAATTCAGATTGATATTTTTGTCAATTTACCTGCTGGGCTCCCCCAGGTAATTTTACTAGGGTTTTGTATCTGCCGGGCTCCCCCCAGATACTTATTTTGGATACTACTACATGTACTTGCGTACCTGCCGGGCTCCCCCCAGGTACCTGTTTCTACTTTTAAATCACACTTAAGTTACATACCGTTTTAGATATCTGCTGGGCTCCCCCCAGATATCTTTTAATAGGGTGTACCTGCTGGGCTCCCCCCGGGTACTAACTTTTGGAACTATATATTTTTAAATTGATTATGCCATTAAAACCCGCTGGGCTCACCCCGGGTCAATAACACGAGTAGCCCCCAGATTGCCAAAACATATATTTTATATGATGTGAAATGGAATGTTTTGTATGTTTTTTATACTAGTAGATTATAAAATTTAATTAGATTTCATGTGTTATTCACTTTTATAATATTGAGGTTATCTTTGTTTGTCATGTCAGTGGTCTCACGGCAGAGTAAATGTATGAGACTAAAACATCTAAATTGTAGAGCCAAGTCAGACCTCGTCATGACGGAGAAAGGTTACTGTTACTCATCATCCCTTCAGTTTATCTATGCAGTTACCATACTCCTTTCTTATGTACTGTTTTAGTACATGAGCAGTTTAACATTGGACCATGTTGGAGTATGTGGGTTATACACTCACATTTGACTGACTAGATATTATAGTTATCTCATGCAGGAATGCATGGGTTACCCTAGAATTTTAACATTGGAACCTATAGTGATATGCTGTAACGTGAGATATTGAGACGTCAAATCGGTTTGCTAGGTATAAGTAAACCAGAGAGGTTTAACATTGTATACGGGTTTGTCAATTGCACAGTTAATCATCTGTTTTTTCCTGGATAGTAGGTGAACTCATTCTGTTGGGAATATGTTGTTGATGGCAGTTTTTGTATATAGTTTATGGTTATTCATTAGAGAAAGCTGAGGAAGGAATCAGGGAGATGTGTACATGTAGACGGTCATACTATATGAATGGGAGACTAACACAGCTGTTAGTGATGGAGACTTGTACATAGGCAACTTATCTATGTTCTTGTTAAGTGTATAAAGTTGTTAATGATAAACCTGGTCCCTCGTGCTTTGTTGTTTGCTCCGTTACTTAAAAATGTTGCAAAACGACTATTAAGTTTAAGTTCTTCTCTCAAAATTGGGATAAGCCGAATTAGACAAACTGAAGAAAAGACTATTGTAAAGGCATTGTTAGGAGCCCGATAGAAAAAAAAACATTTTCTGACTCTGTTTTAATGACAAAAAAAAATCAGCAAAATATGGTGAAACTCTTATTCCATATTTTGAATTCACTAACAATATTGTTATATTTATTGGAAATGCTATGATACTACTTTATGTGAATAGTTGTTTTCTTGACCAAAAATATTCTCAGTTTAAAAAAAAATCAAATTTTTAAATTTTCAAAGCAGCTTCAGAGCTTTCGTTAAATTCCATCAACTATCTATACTTACCAGCTAACAGCTCATCAGTGTCACCAAATCGACTGGCATCAGAACTTTTTCTGCTACTTGCACTTTTACTACTTCCAGAGCCTCTACGAGAAGCACAATCGGATGACAACAACGATGTTCGTCTGCTTGATAGACTACTTCCAGCAGATCCACGACGGTCAACGTCTGAAGCAAGAGACGTGCGTCTGCTACTTAAGCTACTTCCCGAACCACGTCTGTCTGAATCACCGGAAGCCAATGAAGTTCTGCGACTACTTCCGCTTTCTGCTGAGCAGCGTCGCATGTAGTCAGATGCGTAAGATGTTCTTCTGCTTCCATAATCCACGAAAATTTGAGGCACTACAAATTTAGTTTGTTCTGATTGCCGTCTGCGTAACAAAGGACCCATTACTAAACTTCTCGTGTCTTCTGGTTTGTCCCTTTCACGTTGCAGTCGACTGGCTGATAGATTCAGTGATTCTGCAAAAGGAAGATACTCAGTAAATCTCGACACTGCATCTCCCATTTTATCAAATATTACTTGAATTACATGTCATACATTGTGATTGTTTCCATGCATTGATTGATCTTAAGATGACCAATCGACTCTAGACAATAAGACATCTTTAAATGACATTTCTAACAATTGACAATCACACAACATTATCTTAGAAAACCGACGAAAGAAAAAAGATTGAGTCATTTACACCTTCGTCATTAAAGGATTTACAAGTTCATCCGTTTTTCTTTTCCATGGCATCTTGATATGCAAAGTAAATACTGAAATCGATAAGAATAATTAAGAATACTTCCAAGGATATCTTTTACGTGGACCTTAATTGCAACTGATTAATCCACAACCTTAGATTCATCTGAACGACCTCATAAACACTTTGAAATCTGACATCAATAAACGTATGTTATCAACAACATTTGTTAAATTAAAACTGATTTTCTACAAAAAAATAACCTTAATGTGGACTAAATGTTTCCTCTACAGGATAAGAAGTCTTTCTTCAACATCATTGGCTGGAGATATATTGTAATTCCATTAGAAATATTATAAATTGATTTGATAATATTACATAAATAGTGTTAGGAAGAATTTTGCTGTCGCATACATAGACAGTAACGGGTAGCATTCATTTGTTTAGTTTCTTAGAAATTTACTATCTTTAGTAAGAAGGAAAGGAATATCTAACATATAAAATCCTAAAAATAGCGCTGATGATCAAAGATACTATTTAGAGTGCAATGTCACCATAACAGTATAAATTACTGCATTATTGAATTTTTTTAGACTTTTAAATACAGGAAATGCTAGGGTTGCCGGATGCGACTATTTCGCGATAGCGATCACTTGGTTTCCAGAAGGTGAAAACGCCAAAAACACTAAGATGCGAAAACGAGAAGAAAAAAAATCTATTTTCACCAGACCGAAAAAGATATGATTAAATCGATGTTTCTTGATTGACTGCATTGGTTAAACGTACACATTTCCTTCCAGAAATTTCATATAAGTGTGTGAAGTTTCATTTTCGAGAAATTCTGTAATTGAAAATATTTTATACAATACCTAAATTTCCTATGATGTTAATTAATTCGCAAATGTCATTGAGGATGCCATTGAATTATTCACATTTTTATTGTAAAACATTCTTGTATTCCTATGTGACTTAATACCAAAATATCTCTTGATGTGCAGGTAGAAATTAGTTAATGCATCCTTGACGTCAACGTACACATTATAAATACGTCGACACGCGTTGTCGTGCGTTGCGTCGAAAAATTTTGAACATGCTCAAAATTTTACGAAGTTCGCCAACGTGTTGATTGGTTATGCACACGTTAAACGAACGCCTTAAGACCAGTACGTTATGCATGCAATGTGTGCGATATGTAGTAGTTTCTCAAAAGTTGTTTTAAACAGATGTTTTATTATGAAAATAATGGTTTAAGAGCAAGACCAAATTCCAAAGGAATGTAAATAGCTGTTTTTAGCATCAGACTGACATATTTCTTTCAAAATAAATTGTGTGATTTTTGTTGGACGTATCCCTCCTGCGAATTTGTCGTATTTTTGGTGGCATTTCTATCCATTTCTATCTGTGCAAATAACATTGATGTGAAGAATTTCAAACTGATCTGACGAACGTTCTATGAATTTCCGATTCATTTGTTCGGTATACGTCAAAGTCTCTAGTAAAATACTTTTGAAACGTTTACACGTTTTGTTAGCGTTGCAGGCAAGTTAAGTTTTTCCTTGCGTTGTAGGTCGTTAGCCTGACGTTATGAACGCGCCTAACAAGAGAATTTCTTAAATTTCTTCGGCGTGTGCTAACGTTCTCACAAAATTCGCGAACGTCGGCACACGTTGCCTAGAACGTTACAGTGTGACAGGACCTTAATGTGTTAAATGTACAATGTTGTATTGGAAATGTTCTCACAAAAGACTATATATTCACATTGAGGTGATGAAAGATATTTACAGACAATATGGTGACCACACAGGGAACTCGCTAGTCTTGCAGTTAAAGAGGGAAACGGGCTAGCAAATAAAATTTTATAGGTTTTAGAAAGTTTAATTGTTTGACTATTAAAATATTATTTCATTAATTGGAAATAATGAAGTTAAGAACACCACAAAAGATTTTATAATTGTAATAAAATGTACATTGCAATTAATAAAAATGGTTTCGTAGTGATGTCTTATTAAATGAATACACAATTTTTAGCTGTGTCCAATTTAAATTAAGATGAACCTTTACGCGTTTAACTTTACCGCAATGGTTTATTAATAAAGCAGCACTTTGCGGTTACATCTGACGCACGAACTGAAACATCATTTGTTACTGTGATATTGAAGCAATAATTTACCAATAAGCAGAGTTGTGTGGTCATGTCTTTTTCACGAACAAAACATCCCTTTTTAATGTTTACAATGATGTAGGTAAGAATCATTACTTTGAGATGTACAAACCAGACCCTTGTGGGAAAATTTGAAGTTTCAATACAAACTATGTTTCCAGATTCATTTTTTTTTAGTTTGGGTTTACTTTATACTTGGATGAACAATAATTCTTTTTACTGTCTACGATCTTTCAATAGCAATTGCTGTTGAGTTGCTACCTATAGCAATGGAAGGAAAGGTTTGGCACGCCACAAAACCGGTTTAACCCACTATTTCACTTGAAATGCCTGTACCAAGTCAGGACAATTGTGGTTGACAATTTTTACGATGGGTTTTTCTATTTGCCTCTTGACAATTCTGCTCGGTAATTTTGTTAGCACACAAATCCTTAATTTGAATAGACTTACACGAAAGAGTATCTAAATGATTTCGAAAACTCATTTATCTCCCCATGGATCCCCAGTGAATACCGGAAGTGGAAAAGAAAATTATTTTTCTTCCCATCTCACATTAGGAAAAAATAACAACATTTATAGCAAGGGCTATGGCAACAAAATAATATTGAAGTTTAACTGCTGTTTTACTAGATAACAAAATACCAAAGTTGCTGTTAATTTACTTTAATGTATGTAAAATATTTTATGGTAAAAATAAGACAAATTGATCAGATGCAAGTTATGTCCTTTTTTAATAAAATTAAATGCATTATTATTGTCTGCGGATCTTAGAGTCTGGAAATATTAGTCTTTGGCTTAACTCACCCAACAAGAAGCAATTACATCCATTTGATTACACATTTCCGAGAAAAAAATGACTGGAAATGATCACATTTCATCGATTGTGTCAATGAAGTAAACATCTCATACGATGTGTTCATAACTTGTACAAGTGTTTAACTTGTCTAAAATCAGGTCATGATCAGGATCAAGTCTGATTGATCATATAATTTGAAAAAATACTGCATCTTTTAAATTATAATAAAGTCACTCGCTTGAGTTTTTTTTCACCTCGACCGTGATGCCGATAGCTGTGAATGCAACCACAAGATGCATCTTGCTTCACCTGCTACAAATGATTTTCAAGTGAAATAGGGATTGAAGTTTAATGATTAGTGTGATTCGAAGAGCAGACAGAATTTAAACAGAATATTAGCCCATCAGAATAGTTTAACTTTTCATGTTTCATGTAGAGACTTTGTCTCATGTGCATTTACTCCATATCCTTTTATTCACCATTAATATAATGTAAAAAGTACTGTAGGCGAAGAACAAGAAATTATAATTATACCTGTGCTTAATTTTTCGCAAAAGTTAATTGAAAGGTTGTCCTAATTAGTCACAATGAGTTTCAGTTTACTGTGCTTATCCAAAATTCTCTTTCAATTGCTTTTGTTCTCCCATTCTAACAAATTGGTAACACAACTTGAGTGAAAGAAGTAAAAGATTGCTGAACCAATCTTAGAATTTTACAATTCAATTGATGCAATCATATTGTAAAATTGGTCTAGCAGCTTGAAAAGTTGACACTTACCACATGAATTCTTTACTTTACGAGTGGTTTTTGGTTACAGGTTCAAGTATAAAAACTAAGTAGTTTGTTTATTTACATAGGGCAATACAGTTTTCAACAATTTCAAAAAAAGTTGAAAATGAAAGTTGAAAAGTTGAAAGTTGAAAAATATTTGATTTACAATCTTTTTTCACTTAACAATAATTTTTTGGGTTGCTTCTTTTATGTGCATTAAAAACAAAATCACTTTGTGTCATTTTTTGGTAAAAATGGAAAAATGAAAAATTGACCAAGGGAGGTCATAAATATGATATAATTATCTCCCATAATAAAAACAGTAGTTTCAGATTTTCTCATAATAATAAAAATTCAGATGAAAAATATGAAAACATGTCAGATAAGATATCATAAGATTGTATTAAATAAAACGTGATGTTTAATATTTGCAAGAGTAAAAATAAGAATTTACCTATCCTAAGAAAAGTTTATGGTATACAAAGGCTGTTTTCTTTAATGAATTGGCAATAAAGTTTGAGAAAATATCCAGAGGTGAGTATCAACTTTCAAATTGTTAAACCAAATTTCCAGTTTGATAGCAACAATTGAGTTGCACAACTGTAAGATTGGTTCAGCAATTCTTTTCCTCTTTCATCTCAATTGTGTTACCAAACTTGGTAGATTGGTAGAACGAAGCACAGTAAAAATGAAAGATTATGGGGAAGATGCACATGAGACAAAGCCTCTACAAAAACCAAGCAATCGAACAACGCTGTTATTGTTGGTCGTCATCTTGAAGTCATCATGAGGCCTTCAACCTCGTAGTAAGTTCAAGACGGCCCCTACCACCGGTTTGAGTGGAATTCATTGCTAGATGTCGAACAACGCTATATCCATTTAATTATAATCATGAATGCGGGATCTTCAATAACTTAAAAATAAATTTAACTAGCAAAGTGTTTTTACAACCGCTAACCATCAGTTGCCTAACTAAAGACTCGTAGAAGACAATCACAACATATAAACAACCACAGGGAAATCGAGTCAGTTGCATAAAAATTTGCATATTTAAATAGTGATTTGTGTGCACTATAAACAAAATGGCCAGAATAAAATTTGGAAATTAACAAAATAATCCCCAAATTATGATAGTGTATCCATATGAGATGTTTTCCCAAGAACAAATACAACATAATTGATTTACCGTATAGTGGGTAATTTCGCGGTTGCCAAATTTCGCGATTCGTTCCCGAAGACGGATATTTTTAGCGGTAACCAATTTTCGCGAATGGAAAGTTGTTAAAGGGAAAACATGTATAAATATATACTTACTTTAATTCAGCGAGTTTTAATTTTCGCGCTTCTAGAAACATCGCGAATATAGCGAAAATTACCCGCTATACGGCATACAAACAGCATACATGCACGCACGGGGAATCTTTTTATGTACTATACATTGCAGGAGAGAAACCCCAGTCTCCAATAAACAATGAAGGGATATGGAGTTAATGCACATGAGACAAATCTCTGCAAAGACATGGTAAAATAAAGCAACGCTTTTTAGCTCACCTGGCTATGCCAGGGTGAGCTTTTGCCATCAATTGGCGTCCGTCGTCCGTCCGTCCGTCCGTCGTCCGTCCGTCGTTAGCTCTCTTTCAAAAATCTTCTCCTCTGAAACCACTGGGTCAAATGGAACCAAACTTTAACTGAATCATCACTAGTGTATCTAGTTTCAAATTTATTATTTTGTATGTCTTATGTCTTTGCTGCCGTTACTAAAAATAGAACATAGGGGTAAATTATAGTTTTTGGCAAATAACTCAAAAACCGTTACAGATATCAAAAATCTGACATAGGGGTAAAAATGATCAGCATAAGAAGATCTACCCATGCTGAAATTTTGAAGAAAATCTGACAACCCGTCTAAGAGTTATTGCCCTTTTTCCGTAAAATTTTCAAAATTTTGATGTTTTTTATTTTTTATTGAAAAAACTATAACAGATAGAGGTCAAGTTTAAATTGCGAAAATGTTCAGCATGTTAAGATCTACCCACATGGATATTTTGAAGAAAATCAAAGTACCTATATATGAGTTGCTGTCCTTTATTGGTCAAATTTTTCGTGATTTTTCACTTTATGTCCTATATTTCAAAAACGCTTTGAGATAGAGGTCAAGTTTAAAATGCAAAAATGTTCAGCATGTTAAGGACTATATTTTATTGAACACATTCAAGTTTTCCAACCGCTTCCAAGATGGCCGCCAGCTGGGAACTTAGTTTACCATTTGACCTAATGGGAAAATTCATACAAAGAACTTCTTCTTGAGAACCACTGAATGGATTTGAACGAAACTTGGCATGAATGATGCTTATGAGGTGCTGACGAAGTGTTGTTACTTTAGTGCCGATCCATCATCCAACATGGCCGCCAGCGGGGATCTTAATTTTAACATTGGACCCTATGGGAAAATGCATACAAAGAACTTTTACTTTAGAACCACTGAATGGATTTGAACCAAATATGGCATGAATGATGTTTATGAGGTGCTGACCAAGTGTTATTACTTTGGTGCCAATCTGTCATCTTACATGCGGACAGCATTGGACCCTATTGGAAATGCACACAAAGATCTTCTAGAGAACTGCTAAATGGATTTAAATCAAACATGACATGAATGATGCCTGTCAGGTGCTGACCAAGTGTCACCAGCTGTGAACTTAAGTTAACAAAAGATCTTCTTCTAGAGAACTGCGTAATCCAAACTTTGCTTATGAGAAGCTGACCGAGTGTTGTTACTTCAGTTCTGATCCATCATCCAACATGGCTGTCAGCAATGGGGAAATGCACACAAAGATATCTTGATTTGACCAAGCTTGTTACTTTGGTGCTGATCCGTCTTCCGACATGGCCACCACTAGCAAAACAGTTTAACATTGGACCCAGTGGGAAATACATAAAAAGATCTTCTCCTCTGAGACTGCTTGAACAATTTCAGTAGAATTTTGATATGATACATGTAGTCCTTATGTGACCCTCTTCAAAGTTTTATGTTAAATAGCTGCCAGCAGGGAACGTAGATTAACTTAGTCCCTTAAGTTTGGAAACTGCATTCAAAAATCTTCTCTGAAACTGCTTGAACAATTTTAATTAAATTCTATAAAAAGTTTCTGATTCTTATGTACATACACCACCAAAGACGGACCATCAATTTGGAATTATAGTGCTGCAGGTCCCATGTGAGCGATACAGGCTCTTGAGAGCCTCTTGTTTGTTGTTTATTTTGAAATCACCATGAGGGCTTCAACAATCAGTTTCGCTCATACCTCAGACGGCCCCTGACTTCTTTTTGAGCGGAGTTCTTTGTTAAGGTTAGTGAGGACAGCTGTCACATGATTAAACCATAAAAATGGCGGGCAAAAAATTTAAAATGTTCAGAATGGAATGAAATTCGACAGGAATGTTACTGAGCATGTGTAGAAACGAATTTTGGTTTTAAAAAGTTCAAAATGGCGACCGTTGCTATTGGAACAGAAAATGGCGGGAAATTTTCAAATCGCTCCAAAATGACTACAATTTGACAGAAAGATTACTTGGCATGTGTAGATACGAGTTTTGGTCTTTAAATTATCAAAATGGCGGCCGTTGCCATGGAAACGGCAAAATGGCGGGAAAAATTCAAATTCCTTCGTATATGATGAAAAATGGAAATAAACTTGAAATAAGGTGAGAAAAAAGAAAATAATAATAAATTAACACAATAAAAGTGCTGAAAAAGGAAAATACCTTTGATAAAAAATAAATAAAATAGAGATATAGTTGTGAAAAAAGTAAATTATGTACACAAAGGGATAAGAAAAGTGGAAAAAATGATAGGATTAAACTTGAAAACTGTGGGAAGAGAGAATTCACCCTAGCTAGAACAACAATAGCAGTCTCCCCCTTCTTAACAAATAAACGCAGACGTGATAGAAATACTGCCAGAACAAGCCACTGATGATTTCCATTTTATAAAGATCACTCCCTAGAAGTTTGGAACAAGAAAATATGACAAATATCAACTTTTTTATTTAGTCAACGCCATCCAAAATATATCTTTATACAGCATAATAGGTCATTCCCGTCCAAACGGTGACCAATTGGTAGTGCAAACTACTTCCGGTCCCGCATGCGCGCTCCTTTATCTCTCTATAGGACTCATGTGGGGTCACGTGTCGAACTATCATACAATATATCACAAAATTTGAATATGTAGATGAATTTTTTTTGTATTTATGATTAACAGCAGGTAAAAAGTATCCACTTCCGGTTTGACATGTGTAACCTACAACTTCCTGTTCTAGTCACCGTATACAGTCATTTGACTATTTTAGTTTGGTATTTGTGCTAAAACACAGCCGGTGACGTCACTTCCGGTTTTTGTTCTAGTGACGGCAAAATTTTTTTTAGGGGAGGAGGGCAATGCTGTCAACTTTGAATGCTTGTAGGTCTCTTAAAAGCCTGGTTTGCTATACTGATTTTTTTTATATTTTGAAGATATCGTATAAGAAAAAAAATGAAATTTTGAATTCGGAAGTTTTTCTGAATTTCACTTTTTATGTCCCTCCAGGGGGCAAAAAGTGATAAGAATCTAACAACAATGTGCACATAATTGGGAATATAAGCAAAAATAATTGACAGAAGTGGATGTATTTTTAGAAATACCTTTAAAAGAACAAAGACTTATAATTCAAACACTCGTTTTTCAAAAACAATGTACAATTGGTTTTTTATATGGTCAAAAGGGGGGTAAATGGGAATTCGGACCATTATTCGGGGGGAGGTAACTTTGACCCCATTTATCTCAGAAAAACGCTAGGACTGGGTTGCACCAACGTCAATTAAAGTTAATTGACGTTTAAATTTTAAGTGTAAATTAATTTGGTTGGATTTGTTAAAGATTTAATTTACACTTTCCAGGAAAGGTGGTCCAATATTTATACCAAAGAAAGGGTATATATTCAACAGTAATATATTTAAAAAATAGCAATTTTGAATTCGGAATTATTTTGGGGTCAGGTGTCCTCACTAACCTTAATGTCTAACAACGCTACATTCATTTTGATATTTACTCATGAATGCAGATCTTCGACAAACATATATTTAACTGACAAAGTGTTCTTACAGCCGCTGTCATCCGTTGCCCTACAAAAAGACTCATATAAGACAAACACAACATATAAACAATTATAGGACACTAATGGGGCCAATTGCAAGAAAACCTGGCATAATAAAATAGTTAGATGTGGGCACTTATATGGAGTCACTATCATACTTTCAAATTTTGGCATTTTTGTTTCTTTATACAAATTGTTATCCTGACCACCTGTTGATTGTGCCCCAATTTCATGATTTTATTATGCTAAGCTTTCTTGCTTTTGACTCCATGAATGCCCTGAAGTTGTTTAAGTCTTGTGATTGTCTTCTGTTAGTTTTGTGCATTTACTGGACATATCTCTTCACTGCTTAGTCTAGACTGTAGTTTGTCTCTTCTGCAGTGTGGAGTCTGTAAAAAGATTCCCCGTGCAAGAGATGTATGCTCTTTATACATTTCACTTAAGGCGTACTTGTTTTTGAGAGAATTTCTCATATGTATGCACTGTTATACTTTCATAATGTGGCATTTTATTATTTTTTATATCAAATTGTTATTCAGACCATCTGATTATTGTGCCGACATCTCATGATTTTATCATGCACAGTTTTCTTACTTTTGACTCGATGAGTGCCCTGTGATTGTTAGAACAACTTGCCAGTTGATTTTATGTTAGTTGAAGATTCCGCGTCCATGGGTTAAGTAAAATGGATGTAGCAGTGCTCGATTTTCGCTCTAACCGGCGGTAGGGTCTTGAACTTACTATGAGATATGAGCAAAGCTCATTGCTGAAAACCTCATGGTGACTTCAAGATGAAGGAAAACGATAAAAGCGTTGTTCCATTGCTTGGTTTAACCATGTATTTGTAGATGTGTTTCCTAAAATGATGTCCCCATGTGTTACAATGTTACGACACAATTTTGTAAAGAAAACAGGAAACACATCAAATCACAATTACGTGCAAAAATCCACTGGAGAACTGCACAAAATACCCATAAAAGACACAAGAACACAACGACAGTAACTCGGGATAGCAGGACTTTGCAAAAGGCACTACGGTAATTGCGTATATAATTTTATTACTATGCAGCCATTAGCGTGGCCGTTAGTAAAATGAAGTGTATATTTTTATAGGCTTTTAAAAACTTGAGTGAAAAATTACGATTCCTCGGAAACTTTTGTATCGTATAAGCCCATAAAAATCGTATTAACCTTTTGTTACACCATTTATGTTTTAAATATTTAAAATTACAAGCGTTCCTAGGAAGGAAACAATAAAATACCGTAATATTAGTATTAGGTATTTCACCTGATTTTAAATCATAGTTTAGTCTTTCAGTTCTGTACTACATGTAATACTATCTTCAAGCAACCAAGTATTGTCTCTTCTAATGTGTTTTAGGGGAAAATTACAAGTAACAAATGATACCGAAGTTACGGTGAATTTAGTTTCTGCATATGCGCATTTCGACAACTAATGTCTCTTCAGTGCAGATCAAATCAAAATATTTGGAAATTCATGAATCGAAAAATTACCAATAGGATCTCAATAAGAAAGCCAAAATCAGCTTAAAGGACAGTGGGAGATACTTCTTAGGTTTTAATAAAATTTTCCTAAATTAAGATATTGACAGTTTTCAAATAAAATCGGTGTTCAGGCCAGCCCCGAAGTACTGACTATTGTGTTGGTGAACACCCTATGAGACTAACAGTCCACCAGCAGTGGCATCAACCCAGTGATAATGAATTACAAAATACCGAAGTTACTGTGAATTTAGTTTCTGCATATGCGCATTTCAACAACTAATGTCTCTTCAGTGCAGATCAAAGCAAAACATTTGGAAATCCATTAATCGAAATATGTGTAAAAGCTGATAGAGAACAAATGTACAATTGGGTAATAACAAAATTTCCGAACAGAATTGTCAAGAGCTAAAGAAAATGAGGCAAAATGACAAAGCGGCTGGAGACCACCAGAAAAAATGTCGACCGTAATGGTCCTGACTTGGTAAAGGCATTTAAAAAGAAATGGTATATAAAACCGTTTTTTTGGTGCGCCGAACCAACCTTTTATTTCTGTAGTGTCCAAAAGCAACTCAACAGCACTATTGCTGCTGACAGGTTATAGGTGTTTGCTGTTTTCCTGTTTTTGTAATAGGACATCTAAATGTTCATTCCAGTTTTCAGTGTAGTGAGTTGAAAAATCTGATGGTTGACTGATTTTGAAATGTCATTTCTAACCATAAGATAAAACTAATTAAAATCCTTGGTACATGTTACTTCTCTAACCCTGAGACCATACTGAGGTGAAAGGTTGAATATATATTTATATATTGAACAAAGTATTTGCATTTTATTTCAGCGACACAGCCACCTTCATCGGATGCAAAACTGAGACCATGGTCAAGACAAAAATGCAGAATCACTTAACCGATGTACGGAAATAAAACGATTTAAAGACAAACCAGTTGCTATTCATTCTTATTCTTCTGGCCATTCAATTGACAAAATCAAATATGTCTGAATAGAAATCAGTAGAAAAGAAAATCAAGTATATAGACAAACAAGAGATTCCCTATTGATAAAAATATGTAAGGGGACGACCATGTGATCCTGAAAAAAAGGGGGGGGTGGCAAATTTGGAAAGTTAGATTATTTATTTACAACTCCATTCTGGGCATAATATTTATTTCCAAGCCTTTGGAGGCCAGATTATTTATTTTCTTGTATAACAATATTGGTCTCTGTTCAGGAGTGGACTGAATATTTATTTTCAAGTGTGACCAGGCAAGATTATTTATTTTCAACTTATCTGGGACCAAGATATTTATTTACAAAATCTGCCAGCCCCCCCCCCTTCCACGAATCAAATGGTAGTCCCCTAATACAAAACAGGAAGTTCTAAATATAAAACAGTAACTGTATATTGGCGGTTCTATCATTTTCTATTTATCAGCATTTTTTCTGTAAACAATTTGTGTAAAGTATTAAGATCAAGATTGCAGTTATCTTGGTTTTCTGTATCTAGTGACTTATTGTTTTGCATCCGATGAAGGCGGCTGTGTCGCTGAAATATAATGCAATTACTTTGTTCAATATTATTACTCTCCATGAAGAAACATTTTTGTTTCATTGAGATCTTTTTACACAGATATCACAATGGCAAATCTGTATCACAAAGATCATCAACAAAGAAAAAAACTAGAAATAACAGTGTGATATACAACACATAAAAGCATCGACAAAATACTGTCATCCGCAATGGTCCTGACTTGGTACAGCCATTTCAAACGAAAGGATGGGTTACATACATTGAATTACAAACTCTGTGAGATCACTCAAGCGTCAAATGGTGAAATGCTGAAGTTTCATAAAACAAAGAGCACATGTATTCAGTAATATACATAGACAAATGCATACTGGATTCTGAAAGATTTTATTATAAGACTTCTTCTGTATTGTTTTCGTTGGGTCGAGGTTTTGTTCCTTATTTGGTGTCATTTTTCAATATGCTTGTTACTGACTGCATAGTTGATGGCTGGATCGTTATCTCTTTAGACGTTTTCGTGAAAAGGTTTCGAAATTACATAAAAACTTTTACAAATTCACAAACGCATACAATAACTGTTTCAGCTACATTCTATAAATCTTATTCTACCAGAAATCGAGCAAAACTCATCGTTGACGGCCTTTTGGTGGCTTCAAGACGAAGAACAACAATAAAAGCGTTGTTCCATTTGTATTTGTAGAGACTTTGTCTAATGGGCATTTACCCCATATCCATTTGTTTGTTTATTTAAATCCTTAAATATCTGAGATATAACAAATTTCAGTGTATGCAGGTCTGCATTTTGTGTCCGTCCGTAAAATGCACCTTAGAAGCACAAATATGTTAGGTTCTGTTATTCCTGCTGTTTCGTTATGATATACAATGTAAAACTATCATGTTTAGCAAACACTAAGAATTAATTTTGCCTCCCATACTAAACTACGACAGCTAAACATTGAATCCAGATTTCATTCTCTGGCATATAATTCAGTTCCTTTCTATTGATGTCTGAAATCAAATTTGACTCTTTAACTAATTTTACAATTTTCTAGTGGAAATCCACTTGATTATATCATGAATACCAAAGAGTTTTCAAATCAATTTACCAATACATGAACTTCATAACTAATTCAATGAAATCTGTTATTGAAAGCCATAATTTGAACATCTTTAACATGGATAATAAAGTGACAGAAGCAAGTGACTTGTCATGATTGACGAATATTAATCTTCGATTTCCTCGTCAGTAAATCGAGTGTTGATTTAAGCTTGTTGATCAGGTGCAAATGAGTGCTTGACAGGCAGCATGGTATATTATTAGTAGATTTGACATTCAAGAAAGAATTTGACAAGGATAAAAATGGTTATCACCAGACCATAATTGGTTTTGTGTCGTCTAAATAAATATTGACATGAATTTCGTCTGAAGTTTTGCATTACGACTTGTCATAGCAAGAAATCACGGAAAAATCCATTGTCGATTGGGCTGGACACTAATCTTATAACCAATCATAGTATGGAGTAGTATTTATATAAACGATTTGAGAGGAAATTGTATTTTTATGCCCCCGGATCTTTGAATCGGGGGCATATTGTTTTTGTCCTGTTTGTTAGTATATATGTCTTTGTGTCTGTCCGCAACTTTAACCTGGCTCATAATTTTTTAACCAGATGTGATAGGCCCTTCATATTTGGTATGTGTATTGATTATGCTAAGTTGAATACCATTATGCAAATTGTACTAAAGTCAGATCAAAGGTCAAAGTCACAGAGGTCAGAATGTCAAAATCTAGATTTTGCTATAGCGCTTTAATTACAACTGCTAGAGGCTTGATATTTCATATGTGAATAGATCAAATGGAGATTAGTACAAATCCACAAAAATTTGCGTCAGGTCACAGGTCCAGGTCACTGAGTGCAAATTTGAAAATTTAAAGATTGCTTGTATCTCTTCAACCAGATGTGATACATGTGATATGACATTCATTTTTGGCATGTATATTAGTCGTAGGAAGCTTAACAGCATTCTGCAAATATCACTAAGGGCAGATCAAAGGTCAAGGTCACAGAAGTCAAATGGTTAAATCTAGATTTCGCTATAGCTCGTTAATTAAAATTGCTAGAGGCTTCACATTCTCTACGTGAATAGATCTGGTAGAGCTTAGTAGAAATTCACAAAAAATTAGGTTAAAGTCAAGGTCAAAGTCACTGAGTACAAATTGGAAAACTTCAACATTGCCTATATCTTTTCAACCAGATGTGATAGGACCTTGGTGATACAGATTGGTCTGTATATTGATCATATAAAGATGAACACCATTATACAAATTTCATTAAAGTCAGCTTTAGCTCGTTAATTTCAATTGCAAGAGACATGTATATAGATCTAATGGAACTTAGTAAAAATGTCTACTTAACCTTAATTTCTAGTGTATATTGCAATTTTTAGCATTAATTTAGTATTTTAGACAATTTTGCTACCGGGGGCATAGTGTTTCACAAACACATCTTGTTTAATTTCCAACGTAACTAAATATTAAATGATTCCGCTAAAATTCTTATATCTTTTTGTAGACATGTCATTTCTTTCAGAAATTTTTGAGAAAAAGTGGAGAAAAATACTAGTGGTCATGCAAACTTGACTTTCATTTGCGATATCACTATTGCATAAGCTGGTAATGTATAAACTTAAGAATCATAACAAGCTAAAATGTAGCATTGGTCAATTATAGCACAGAACATGTAAACAAGAGGCCGTCAAGAGCCTATATAAATCACTCATCTGGGTCGTATACTGTACTATAATATCATATGTTAATCTATTTTCATATACTGTACTACTGGTATATTTTATGTTCTATTTTCCTCGCTGGTAGCCATCTCTGATGAAATTTCCAAACTTCGAAGAGGGTCAAGCAAAGATTTAACTGAAACTGAAACTGAAATATTAAGATTTAACTGAAATTGACCATGCCACTTCAAAGGAGAAGATCTTTAAATGCATTTCTAATTGGGTCCTATTTTCAACTATGTTTCCCGCTGACAGCAATCTTGGATGAGGTACTAACATAAAATCACTACCTTTGAAGAGGACTGCCCAAAGATTATTGTAGCCATATTTGGTTCCAGTTGGCTAAGTGGTTTCAGAGGAGAAAACCTTTGTATGCATTTATCATATGGTCCTCTGATTAACTATGTTTCTTGCTGGCAGCCATCTTGGATGAGGTACGAGAGTAAAAATTAGAGGCTTTGAAGAGAATCATAAATTGACTATTGTGACCCAGTTTCATTGCAATTGGTTCAGTAGTTTCAGAGAAGATCTTTGAATGCATTTCCCAAAGAGTCTCTATGTTAAACTATTTTCCTATCTGGGAAGAGGTCTGTGCATAAACATCACAAACTTTGTAGGAACTACCCAAAGATTTTTTTTTACAAAATGTGGATCACATTGGCTCAGTAGTTCAGAGGAGAAGATCTTTGAATGCATTTCCAATAGGGCTCCTATCTGAAAATGATGTATCCTTATGTATCATGCTGGCGACCATCTTTGTAGAGGTTAGAACATGAAAATAACGAACTTTGAAGTGAATTATCAAAAGCTCACTGTGACCTAGTTTGGTTCCAAATGGCTCAGTAGTCTCAGAGGAGAATATCTTTGAGTGCATTTCCCCTAGGGTCTTAAATTTTGAGAACTTCAAATTGAAGAAAAATCAACAAATCGTCCTTTTATTAATAGGGATTGTAACGCCTCGTTGACATTACTCGGTATTATTACTGCCATTCTATTCAGACCAATTACTTTAATAATAATGCGTCCTACTTCACAAAAAAATTAAGCAAATATTGCAACATCAGCTTTAATAAATGCTTTTTAGTGAAAAGTGTGTAATGATATTATTCTGTGCTTTGTATCTGTCAAACGTCATTGTTTTCTGTGTCTAGCGTCATTGTTTTCTGTATTCTCGTTTGGCCATGTCTTTGAACTTCGATTTTATTAAATGCCACTCCTTTGTTCCTTCGGTATTCTACCGCCGTTGTTTTATTATCAAATTAAAGCTTTTCGTACAAAAAAAAAATTAATAAATAATAATAAAACAAAGAGATAAAAAATAAATAAATTGTTATATCAGGGAGCGAGCACTTGATTTTTATAAGGTGTCTTGGAAGGGAATCCGAAAAAAAAAATTCCAGGATCAGAAAATCGATGAAAATCTTTGGCATGGACCGAAAAAAGCAAGGATAATTTCCAGTTAGAAAAAATAATAGTCTCGCTCAAAGATTGCTTCAAAAAATATCAATGATCAGATGTAAATTTTTGCTTCCTAAGTCTAGTATGCAGGGCACGACAAGTTGCCTATAGCCTTCCGTTTCCCCTTAAAATCAATATATTTATTTTTTTAGCTCACTTGGCTAAAGATAATAAACAAGGAGAGAAAATACATAAGTGGTCCGAAAGGAAGGTGAAATCACCACGAACATCTTTGCGATACTGATATTTTCTTTTGATCGTATGAATTTAATCTTCTTCTGAACCACATTGTTTATTAAATCCTAGGTTTAAATTGACTTAACAAAACAATTTATGTAATAAATTTTACTCAAATTTAAACAAAAATATACTAGTATACATTGGATAAAACACATCTCTTTCAATTCTCCATCCTCTATCCGGCAGTTAGGCATCAACCACAGGCTTTCTGGGGGGGGGGGGTAGTTTAAGATACATGTCTAATTAGTGAAGAGGTTGTTAAATTATAAAGCCAGTTAAAGTAAAATCTGCAATGACTGCTCATAGGACCAAATGAAATTAAACAAAAGCCCAACAGGGACTGATGGATGATGATGGCAATGATCAGTAACTAATCTATTTAAACATTATATAGTGTCAACGTACGACTTGTGTCTGTCATGTATTTTTACACATTTTTACTATGTGTCTAATCTGATGACATCAGTAAAAAATAAAGATAAAAAGAACCATTTATGCTCATCAAGATAACATGCCCAAGTACTTACTGGTTGCCATCTTCATCTTGGATCAAGCCAGCCGGATAGATAGAAAGGCAGATAGGCTTTATTTTTATTTGGCATGACTGAAGAGTACAAACATAAGTTCTAAAGCTCGCAAGTTGAAAATCACAAATTAAACTATCTCGAACTGGAGAAATATCGTAATCCACGAGCACACGAAAGGATATATTATTTCTCCAATGACTTTTACTGTGTTTCAGGTGCATATCACTCAGTTGTCAACGTTTCCCGCGCTATATGAAAGCCTAGTTACGATGACGTCACAATAGGAAGTGAAAAGTTGCGGGAAACATCACGCAGAAATTAAACCAACGCGTGGGTTAAAAATAATACGGATTTTTAACCAAATGGGTTAACACGCTAAAAATTGGAGAAATTAATATACGTCCTTGTCAATGGGAATTATCAAACACGCAACACCAAAGACTGAACCTTGTTCGATCAACGACATTCAACAGGTACACCATCCCCGACTGATCCTTGTTTTAATTCGGTCAATCCCAACCTGGTCGTTGCAAAATTCCATCTGTTGCAGACTTCGTATCTTGACACAGCTAACTTCGTACAATTTCAGTACATGTTGCGTACTGAACGCGAACGTCGGAGAATACTCCTATGCAAACACCCGCGGTTCGTTTCATAACAAGTATAATGGTAGAGCCTACGTGGAATAGCCGTAATTTTCATTCTTTGAACCGATCGCGAATGACAATGGAAATTAACGACAACTTCGTGATACTTGATGTGTTTTGAAATTACGAGTTTGCCAAGACACTGAAAAAGTATAGAAAGGTAGTACTTAATTATGGCTGAGACATCTATTTGATAACTAGAAATTTAAGCAAACATTACGTCATCCGAGGATTATAAGGGAGCAACCATTTGATTTTTATGGGGGGGGGGGAGTTGGGCAAGGAAGGAATTTAAAAAAAATCCAGGATCAGAAATTTGGCGAAAAAAAAATATCAGGACAGGAGGAAGCTGAAAAAAAATAACCAGGTCGACATATATGAAGCAAAATTTCTGGCTTGCACCGAAAAAAATGACAGGATTACTTCGAGGCAGAAAAAAATTGTCAGGCTAAAAAATTTCGTGAAAAAAAAAANTAAAAGTCAAATGGTTGCTCCCTAAATAATCGGCTATTGTTCTTTACAGATAATGAATTTATGTTTATTTTATTGTTATTTAAAGATTTATTAAAAACAGCCACATCGTTACACTTACGGTTCAGAAATGTAGGTTTAAGCCATTCATAAATAAAAGCATCGGTCATTCATATTTCTCGTTCCATATTCATACATCTACACACGAAAATGCCATGGATGACAAATTATTTCTGTGATTCAATAACTATTCCAATATTGAAACGTCCATGCAATCAAAACAACGACAGCAGAACACCGAAGGAACAAAGAACAAGATCACATAAATCAAAGTCCAGAGACAACACTACAAATACAACAATAAAATCTAAAGCACTAACAGTGTGAACGCTCCAAAAGAGTGACATCAGACACTCCGGAAGGGTAAACATGTCCTGCACTATATACAGCACACGGCACACTGTTAGTGGGTCAATCCAGAGTAAAGTCAAAATGGGTTATGTAAAATCCGGGTAAACGTGAATCTAGCTGAAAATGTCCGTTTTCCTTTGTGACGCCGACATTTCATATCTATCTATGATGTCGTGATGACGGCCATCGAATTTGTGAAGGGACAAAAGTAACGGCTGAACATAGCTCTGACTCAGCATTTTTTGTTACAGTGCTTTTGCTCTTTCCACAAAGTAACTGTATGAACTAATATCCGTTTTCCTTTGTGACACCGAAATTTCACATCTATCTATGATGTGATGACGGCCATAGAATTTCTGAAGGGACGAAAGTAACAACGGCTGAATATAGCCCTCATTCGGGATTATTTGTTACAGTGCTTTTGCTCTTTCCATAATGTCACTGTATGAACTACAAGCTCTACATTAACGAATTAACTGTGAAATATACACTCTATATTCCGTGGAGGTAGGTATGTTGCTGCTTAGAAAGGGAAAGTTCACAATAGGGAAGTCAAAATCATCACATTTGTCATATAACCTAGATTTCACACGTCCATATTCGTCAATGTATAGCAAAAGGTCAAGGTATGAAACAGTAGTGGGTGTATCGACTATCCCTTCAAGTTCACTGGGGTAGACCCAATGTAAATATTCTTTAAATCTTGGGTTATTAAGAAAAAGTACATAGTCTCTATAATTATTTGAAGCTGAAATTAAAAGTCTGGACAAGTTATTTTTGTTTCTGTCGTATTAGTCCTTGTAAAAACTTTGCTTCATATGAATAAAGTAAAAGATCATTTAAAGTAGCGCACAATTCGTTCCCAGATGAATCCCAATTGTTTGTTGAAAACGCAGCACCCACATTCAAGACGTCAAAAATGTTGTCGATAAAAAAATTCAAGCATTTTCATGACGTCATTTTCACTGTATTTCTTGTTTGACTCAGTACGGATCTTAACATAATACGTTTTATCTTTCAATTAACATAGTTTAAAGATTATAAGACAATTTTCAAGAAAATCTAGATTTATTTTGTAAAATGTGACACTTGAATTAAAAAAATCTGGAAATGTATAGAAATCAAATGGACCTATACCACAACCAGTACCTTGTAGAATATAAGCCCCAAAGGGTTGAGGAATCAATCAGTCTAACACTTCGATGCTGGCTTAGAAATAAACTCTTCGACTCATTTGTCTTCTACTGCGAAATTCCATCCTTAGATGACTTTTAGCTTTAATCTACTTGTTTTAACCAGCTCCGAAATATTATTATAATTATAATTCAATTTTGACTTTTCAATTTGATCTGCTTTGAAAAGACTTTAATAGTGATAGTGAACCTTTTATGAACTTCCATTTCTGAATTTGAATCTTGTTGTAAAAGCAACCCTTCAAATGAAACAACAAACATACCTTCTAATAGAATTCTAGTATATTGAACTTTTGATGTTTCAGAGAACCATAATATCATATTGAAATGATGTATTCTTTAAAATTAATATCCAAGGACTAACAAATCTTTGTGTACTTGGACAATGACGCATTTTAATTTATTGAATTCAGAGTCTGTGGAATAAAAAAACTGAGTCTGGTTATTATGAAATAGTGTTTTATAGCTACATTCTGCATTGTCGTTCCTGGAACGTGGTTAGACACGAATGTATAAAAGTTTCTTTATGGTTGATTAATGGATATTCCCATCAAGGATCGGAAAACTAGTGTCGTTTATCAGACAGGTTTTAAATTGTAAAACAATAATTACCATGACAATGACGCTTGTTGTCTGTAAGGCATCTTTTATATTTTAGATAATTGTTAAACTTGATATCAAACAATTTAATTTGCTTCACGAAATGGCAGGTGGTCTTAAAAATAAAAGCGAAAAATATCCATATAACATGTTTTTATTAGTAAGACAATGTTTCATTAAATGATTTCAGGGAGTATGAGTGTCAATAAATTTGTAATTAGAATGAAAACTCTGACCTTTTGTTTTGAAGACCTTTGGTAATGCAACATCAGCAAAAAAATTGTATATCCATGTAATAATTATTTATATCATAAATTTGGCGAGAAACTGTCTTCTCTTAAGTTTTAATTTCTTAAATACCGTAAAATATATGAAACTATTGATGTTATCCACCCTACCTTCCTTTCGGTTTGATTTTTACCTTTATGAATCTTATCAATTCCGACTCTTCATTCTTATTTTGGTATATGGATTTCCAAATGTTTTGATTTGATCTGCACTGAAGAGACATAAGTTGTCGAAGTAGCGAATGCAGAAACTTAAATAACAGTAAGTTTTACTACAAGAGATTGCCAAACACAGATGTGTTTCAGTTCCATGTACTTATTTACTCTTTTGAAAGTACTGTTAAACACAACGGAATTCGCCGCTACTTTTCTCCAAATATCTCTTTAGTAAACATCTAATGATTACATGCCACACCAATGAAAAACTATTTTTATTGTGGTTTTAGGCAATACAGTACCAGAATTTTAAAAAGTAAAAATTATACGGCTGTTAATTAGAAGATGTGTTTTGTAAATTCCTACTACCCACGAGTAGCAACTAAGATGAAAGCTTTGACTATTCTATTAAATATTATTGGTATCTTTTTTTTTTCAATTTACACCTCCGCATTTTTGTCTTTTTAATTCTTGTTCCTTCCACTCATTTCCACTTTATTTCCTGTCCCCTCCTGTCCCTATCCATTATCGTTTCCTTGCCCCCACTTTTGAATACCCCTATTGTGAATATGCTCAAAATCGGTTAGTATAATCAAATTTCTCGGCTTGCTGCACCCTATCCGATTTGGTTTTTTAGTTTCTACATTTCATCTAGCGAGTTGACACGTAATTTCTTTATTTTTATATTTCCTCTGGAAGAAGTAATTTTGTGATGAAATATTGGGCATTTATATCTTTTAAATTCAGATGTTGCCTTATTTTTGTTTTTATTTTGACTTAGCCCAATTTCAGTGGTTAACTATTTCACTGACTGTTATACAAAAACTATATGTTTCCAAAACTTAGATTCTCGGGAAATTCAGAGTTTTTAGGGGGTTTCAGGAAATTGAACACAATCTGAATCAAGAATTCTAGTACTCTAAGTGTCAAAATAACTAAATACCGAAGTTACTGTGAATTTACTTTCTGCATATGCGCATTTCGACAACTTTATATGTCTCTTCAGTGCAGATAAAATCTAAACGGTTGGAAGACCATAAACTCAAAGATGTTTAAATACTGATAAAGAACAAATAACCAATATGATCTAAATGTACCGCCAAAATCATCTAAGGACAGACCTTTGCATGAGGGAGACACTCCTTAGTTTTCAACAAAATTTACAAAAAATTAGTAATTGTAAGGTTCCAAAAATAATCGGCTTTCGGGTCAGCACCGAAGTACTGACTACTGGGCTGGTGAATACCCTCGGGGACTTAAAGTTCATCCGCAGTGGCATCGACCCAGTGGTAACAAATAACTAAATACCGAAGTTACTGTGAATTTACTTTCTGCATACCGGTATGCGCATTTCGACAACTTATGTCTCTTCGGTGCAGATAAAATCTAAACGGTTGGAAGACCATAAACTCAAAGATGTTTAAATACTGATAGGGAACAAATAACCAATATGATCTAAATGTACAGCCAAAATCAGCTAAGGACAGAGCTTTGCATGAGGGAGATACTCCTTAGTTTTCAACAAAATTTACAAAAATTTAGTAATTGTAAGGTTTCAAAAATAATCGGCTTTCGGGTCAGCACCGAAGTACTGACTACTGGGCTGGTGAATACCCTCGAAGACTAACAGTCCACCAGCAGTGGCATCGACCAAGTGGTAACAAATAACTTAATACCGAAGTTACTGTGAATTTACTTTCTACATACCGGTATGCGCATTTCGACAACTTATGTCTCTTCAGTGCAGATAAAATCTAAACGGTTGGAAGACTATAAACTCAAAGATGTTTAAATACTGATAGAGAACAAATAACCAATATGATCTAAATGTACAGCCAAAATCAGCTAAGGACAGAGCTTTGCATGAGGGAGATACTCCTTAGTTTTCAACAAAATTTACAAAAATTTAGTAATTGTAAGGTTCCAAAAATAATCGGCTTTCGGGTCAGCACCGAAGTACTGACTACTGGGCTGGTGAATACCCTCGGAGACTAACGGTCAACCAGCAGTGGCAACAACCAAGTGGTAACAAAAACCATAGTTTTTGAATATTTTTTTATTGAAATTTGTCATTTTCGATGATTGGATACTGATAATTATGATTCTCATTTAACAAATTTCCTGAAACTCTCAAAACACAGTGTACTTTTGGAATTCTAATCAGCGAACCATACAGTACATCGGCAAACGAATACCGAAGCAAGAACGAGTAAAGGGGAAATTCTAAAATCATAAATCCAAAATCACGGCAATTCACAGCAACACGAATTGAGACAGTATGACAAAGACAAAACAAATAAACAGAAACAAAAAGGAACAAGAACGTCTCAAAACTAAAGCACTAGCAGTGTGAACCCCTATAAAAACTGAGGTATCATCAGGTGCTCCGGAAGGGTAAGCATGACCTGCTCCACGCGTGGCACCCGTCACACTGTCAGTGAAAAGTCCGGTTTTGTCACATTCGGTGTTAGTCAGTCCGGTAACAAACTCTGGATCTACCCAAAGATATCTGTTCTCATTTGTGAAACAGAAACATTGTAATTGTCCGTCAAATCGTGGTGACGACCGTAAAACTTCTGTAGTGACAATTGCAACAGTGACTGAACATACCCTTGATGTATACAGTTTGATTTTCGTTTAAGTGAAATAAATTGTTTCCGGATTGCACTGCAAAAATCAAGACCTTGAACGTTAAATAAGGTTTTATCTTGTAAAATAAGTAAGAACTGAACCGCCAGTGAAAGTAAAATACAATGTGGCGTCGGAAACACGAAGAAACAAAGACATCACAGTTTGATATGCAACTTTGGTATTTTTGTATTAGTACGGAACAGGAAAGAAAAGTATAGATGCACCCATACAGATGAACATCATAGTTCCAATTTAAAACCATGGAGGCACCGGCACATTAAGCATCTCTTGCTTCTTATATGACATCCGCCGTGATATGAAAATGTAAACTTCTGTAGAAAAATCACAACACAAACACTTTAAAAGGCTCTGTCATACTTGAACATTTTAGCAAACGTGTGCCGACGTTCGCCAATTTTTACAAAAACGTTGGCACACGCTGAAGAAATTGAAGAAATTCTCTTGCTGGGCACATTCATTATGACAAACTTACAACCTACAACATACTGAAAAAAATATACATAACATATGTACAGCGCTTACAAAACGGGTACCACCATATATGACGTCTATTTTCACAATCCGCTAACAAAAAAGGTGATTGTTTCGATTTAACAGATAAAATGCTATTATCACTAGACGATATTCGAAAATTTAGTGAACTTTGACAGTATTAGGAAATTACCCGATCACATTATTTAGATCAGATAAGCTGTTTCTGGCATAGTACCTTGCCTTGTGGTTATACCAGCCAGGGCAACAAAATTTTAGCCATACTTATTTTTATTAAAATTTAACCCTTACAAAGACCGAGATTTCGTTCCGTGTATGGCACTTGGTAGATGTCCTTGGAACTAGATTCGGTCTCCTCTTTCGATATTTTTTGTAATGAGTACTTCTTTTTTTACAACTTTTGGATAAAGGATTTCCATATTTGATTCTAATGTTGCTTATTAGAGGTTATTCATTAGCATAACGAAATTCACTGTATATTATGTAACTTTGGTATTCCTTGTATTTATTGATACACTTATACCTTTTGATGGATTCAGATATGGCCTTATGTAATTTTTGACAAAACAATACTACATAAGCTGGCATGTAAGTTAATTGCAAGGAGTCTTTTGTGATTTCATGTTTATGTCCGTATGTTTAGTTCTTTCAGTTTATTTTTTCACAATTGACTCAGTCCTGTTGCTAAATGAATTTTACTGTTTTTACTATTGTTTTTTTTTGTTTATCACATTGGCTAGGGGAAGGTTTAGGCCCAATAAAACTAGTTTAACCCCGCCGCAGCAGGTTTGTGCCTGTCCTAAGTCAGGAAATTTATTAAGCCATTGTGTGTCTTGTCTGTTTTCTAGTTAGTTCACTTTATGTCTATGGGAGTCTAGGATGATGTTTATTTCGCTGAACTTGATTACTCTTTATATAGGGGCCAACTCCGACCTGCCGTTGGGTGTGGGGTTTCCTCACCGTTCATTGAAGATCTTATGGTGGCTTTGAGTTGTTATTACTCCCCTTTGGGTCGTTGTCTCTTTGACNCATTCCCCGTTTCCCTTCTTTTTCCTACATGAGTAGCTTTTAAGAATCTGAATTTTATCTGAACTTAAAAATAAAATTTTGCACATCTAATTATGAATAACATATACCGACTGCACTTGATGATAGTTGCTTATCAATCATTGGACTAGACACATGTATGTGGTTCAACACCAAGAGAAAATATTACAGTGGATAGCAAAATTAATCTATGTGTTTAGAGACCATTACACAACGAACATTGACACTCATTATTAATTTTAAATCCTTGTATTTCATCAGTTTTATCAGAGATTTTCAATCAAATTAATCAGTAGATTTACGATTTCATAATAATAAACAGGAGTTAATCAAGAATATTGAACAGTTGGTGTTTTAGCTCAGTCATTCATTTGGGTATCCGCTAGAATATCAAGCAAAGATTTTTATCATAAGTTTTGATTTCAGTTTGATCTATATATGTTGAATGATTAAAAATGCAAAACGGAAGTACCAAGTTTAAAAGCTCCTGGACTTCAGCTGTAGATTGTAATGGACAGACTGCGTGAATGGTGTAGAAATGGAAATTCTGGTAAGTTTGTTTATTGCAGAATTTGTGACTCAAAATTTAGAATAGACAATACAGGGAAGGCACAAGTTCTACTACATGCTAAAGGAAAAGTCACAAGTCTCTTATTTCTTCAACTTTGGACAAATCACAATCAAAGTTCTGCTTCACAAGTAAAGAGGAAAATTAATCATTGTCTGCTGCATCCAACACTATCAAACCACATGTGCATTCAGATGAAGTTTTGAAAGCAGAAGGAATTTGGACTGCCCAAGTGGCAAGTGCCAATTTTAACTTAAGATCATGTGATCAAATTCAGAAAAAAATTGCAGCAAACAGAAAAGATTGCAGCAAAAACAGCTGCTGACATTAAACTGAACACTACCAAAGTTTCTTATTTACTTGCAAATGGCATGGGTCCTCATTTCAGATAAGAACTGATTAATGTATCTTTGTAACTCCGGGTGTAAATTTTCTCTCCACTTTGATGAAACAGCCCAAGCCAAAGTAAAAAAGCAAATGGATCTTAGATTACTATACTGGTCTTCTCAAAATGACGAAGTATTATGTAGGTATCATACATCTCATACATCTCTCTTCTTTGGTCACGCAGAAGCAGAAGAGGTTTCAAACAACATGATAAATGTATTTCAGGATGTTGAGATATAAATAAGCAAGTTAACAGCTCTTTCCATGGACGAAATCTATCGTGTCGAAACTCGGAAGCCACAGAAAAGGAAAAGTCCCTGATCTGACACTGTGGATAGACAGATATCGGTATTTGTAACATGCATATTAAACATAATAGCTTTGGAAAAGTGATTGACGAATATGGAAATGTTGTGGAACATCTTTGTCTTGATTTTTTGTATTTGTTCAAGCACATTGCAATAAAACACGAAGACTACAAATCTCTTCAAATTGATCTGGACATAGAAGCCAATAGATTACAAAGACACACTGAACTGAGATGGTCTCTGTTTTTAAACTTCTTCAGCAATAGGATGCAATTATTGCATTTATTAAAAACTTGAACAATGAAAGAAAAGTTACCAAACAGCATTAATTTCAAGAGAATACAGCTCGCCTTGATTAGATGCAGCTTGTATAGACTGGTGCACTAAGGATAGAATTAATCTAAGGTGCAATAATCCGGTTGGAAATTTGTGAAAAGAAAACAATACAAACATGGAAGGTTATGATTTAGAGTATGATGGTTGCATTCTGTTTGATGGCTTTTGGATGCACCTCAACATATATTTAAATAAGTATAATTGGACTCCAGAAGATAGGCGTGAAATTCTTATACTATATCTTTACGAGGTAAAGCTATTGAATTCATATACTTTTAATATAAATGAGAAAAACTGCATAAAAACTCGTACTTATAAAAGGTCAAAATATGAAATTTGACTCTCACCGAACGGTATTCACAGGAAGCCATGTGGTCTGTCAACCTTCCAAAAAACTCAAAATATGGAATTTAACTCTCACTGAATTTGGTTAAAAAAAAATAATAATAAAAAATAACAAAACAAAAAAAAAATAACATGTGAAATTTAAATCTCACTGGAACAGTTTTCACGGGAGTCTTTTGATCTGTCGATCAAGATAAAAAAACCAAGAAAAAAAAGATGTGGAATTTATTTCTCACTGAACAGTTTTGACAGGAGCCCCAAAAGCTAAAACTGTGGGATTTAACTTTCGCCGAACAATTTTTGAAGGAACCATTTTTAGAGGAACCCTTTAGTCTATCGATCCTAAAAACTCATAATATGAAATTAAACACTTACTGAACAGTTTTCGAAAGCCTTTTGGTCTGTAGGTCCTGAAAACTTAAAGTATAGAACTTTTACACTTGCTGAACAGTTTTTGCAGGAGTATTTTGGTCTGCCGATCCCCGAAACCAAAAATATGAAAGTTAACACTTACTGAACAGTTTCCGTAGGAGCCGTTTGGTCTGTCGGTCCCAAAATGATCTTGATCTGCAGATAGGGAATTTCCAGCATGTGAATATAATGATTGCCGTTAAAATTAATAAAACACTTATCAGTCCAGTGGCTATAGCTGCAGCTTCATATGGTGGTACTGAAAAACAGAGAAAATAGGTAAAAATACTGTAAAGCTTCACTTGTAAAGAACACGTATTATGTTAACTATGTTGAAAAAGGTTACAATTCAGTTCGTACTAAACCCACATCCGTAGCAATTATTGAATGCCAGAGTGTCTATGATGCTTGGAATGGACAATAAAACAATATACAGTATACATTAAATCGTAGAAACAATGTGATAATTGCAATTGAATGGCAGGACTATGGCACGCCAAAGCCACAAAAAGAGATAAAATAGCATTATCTCAGGTAATGCTGTCTTATCTGAATTTTTGTGGTTTTGGCACACATTATCAGACATGTATTAACAGGTTTCCTCATTACCTCCTGATAAGTACTTTCAAATATTTTATACATAGGTCTCTATGCAATCTATATGGTAATGATGTTTTATCTCAAGATAACATAGCATTATCTGTTAATACAGTTTTTTTTCTGCATTTTTGTGGTTTTGGCGTGCTAGTAAATGTATTATCTGTTTTCTAATATCAACCAATCAGACGTAATATCTATGGGAAACTGTATTATCTGATTTATGAAACTGTATTATCTAATTTATGTTGAAAGCAATCAGATGTAGATAGATAAATTTCAATAACTTATTAAATTCAATCTTTTTACATCAAATTATCTTTTCTGAAAAACTATGTAATAATTTTAAAATTGTTACATAATTTCTTTTCTTTTTCTTATCCATTTGTCATTTGTAACGAATTTTGTAATATTGTGTGCATATATTATTCGTATTTTCTCTTTGTCGTTGTAAAATTAGTTTATGTGAATAAAGTCTCGTCAATATATATTAAAAATTACAATATCACAATATATCATCGTTAAAATTACCTGTTTTGACATTCACTTAGCTTGATCGTTGCATGAATGTATATTCTATGAAATATACGTACGAAATATACATGCAAGTATGACCTCCACGCAGAATTGAATACATGTAATTGTTTTTTAATTAATGTTTGCATAAAAACATTACTTAAATGGATCTTGAAAAAAAATAAGTAATTGTCTGATTGAATCTAAAGTGTAAATTTGAAATATATAATATATATATATATTCTTTTTATTTTTATCTTTATCAAGTGTATGGAATGTGTATCTGCATGGGGCAGTCTTTTTGTTTGCACATTTTGTGTTTATTTATCAAGATTACGTTGTTATTTATTTTTATAATATCAGAAGTTTAAGAGCTCTTGTGCGCTCGTGTTTTCTTGTTAATTTGAACAAGCTATGACTTTAAAAATACCACTTACTTACTTACTGGATGTTTAGTTCAATGAAACGGGGGGGGTATGGAAATCTTTCAAACTTTTGTCTATTTCTTGCAGGATCTAAGCAAAGTCTGTTTTTATATAATAGTTTACAATGTTAACTTTAATTAAACCTTATTTATTTAAGAAATAATTCATGGGCGCCGGTGGTTTGTTGGAGATTTACATATGGGTGGCCATTATTTTCGTTAATAGCGTAGCGTAGCGGAGCGAGGGGTAAAATAAACGAAAATAATGGACACCCATATGTAAATCGACTACAAACCACCGGCCAACATGAATTATTTCGATTCTAATATGACATTTGATTATCTTCGCGGACTTATAGTGTACATGGTAAGGACAGCCATTGCATACGATTTACTGACGTTTTTGTGCACAAAACATATTATGACGTCGTCTGTTTCAGCGTAAAAACTGTTGTGAAGTCGCTTATATGTTATTGGAGATTTTCATATGGCTGGTCGTCATGGTTTCCATTGTTCCCATATTAGAATTATTTATTTATTATTCAAGGACGTCCGAGACCAGGAAGTAAATTTTGTTTCTCACAGAACACTCGGATGAAAATAAGTGAGAATGTTAACAGTGATAATGAATCTATGGAATTAATCAAATATATATTAAAGAATATATCAAGTGTACACTTTTCACATTTTTAAATTTTTCAGTTGCTAGTAGTCAAGGAATTGTTTTCTTAGCAAATGAAATTGCGTGTAACAGATTAAGACGGATGTTCTTCAATGGGCACAATAAATTATTACATACGGATCGGACATCTATCATAAGATAGTTCATTACCTTTTAACAGATAAAAAAGTTCATTACCAGTTATGATAAGCAATTTCATTACCTATTACCTCCAGGAAAGAATGTTTTATCTCTTTATTGCATAGAAACCTATGTTAATTTTTTTTTCATATTTAATTATCAGGAGTTAATGATATTTTATCTGCGCCAAAACCACAAAAATACAGATAAGATAGCATTACCTGAGATAATGCTATTTTATCTCATTTTTGTGGCTTTGGCGTGCCATACAGGACCCTAAACGGAATGTCAACACCCCTTATGGGCTTGTTACCTAATAAACGAAAACGTATCTACAAATGGCATTATTACATGAAAAAGAGATAATTGCTGAAACATTTTTCACGTAATAGATCATTCTTCGAATTTGCGTTCTATTTTTATAGAAGATTAGAAAATACCCATAAAATCAACCCCAAAATCAGCGTTTTTCTCGAATTGAACACAAAATAAACAATTACAATATGCAGTTATTGTTTTAAGTTAAACTGTACGCCCTATTTAACAAGTTCCATGGTAATTTTTTGTCAAAGCACTAACCAATTATGTTTTAAATGCATTTAAATTGTTTAAAATTAGAATATTCAATCCGTATATATTTCGTAGTTAGTCCGTCAAACAGTCTATTATTAAATTAAACGATCAAATTCGTTCAGTTGATTAACGATTTCTTAGTTTCTAAACATACCCCGTGTTAGTTTTGCTACTTTATGTTTAAATTTATTGATGCACAATGTATTCAAGGCAAATAGTGCTTGTTTTTGGGATATATTTACCAATTAATGTGAGGGTGTGTTTGATTTGTATTGAGAAAGGTGTGTGTGATTAGTATTGTTAGTAGTTCGTAAAACCTAAAAGTCCCCATAGTCTAAATAAGTATATATTAAGCGCAGTCTAACAGATACAAATCATTTAGGAAGCTAAGGTTGTTTTTACATATGACGTTGACAAATATTTGTGATTGTTTATCTACTTTCTGTTGTTTTTCGTTTTTATCCTCCTTGCTTTTTTTAAATATTTTTTTTTGTTCTGTTCTTTTTCTTGTTTTTGGGGGTGATATTGCTTTCTTGTTTTTGTTTTGTTTTGTTTGGTTTTATTTCTTTGTGTTTTTTCCGGTTTTTTATTTGTTTTTTTTTCTTGTTTTTTTTTTTGTTTTTTTTAACTTTTTTTTATGTTTTTGGGGTTTTTTGTTTGTTATGTTTAATTTTTTGTTTGTTTTGGTTTTGGGTTCCTTTTCCGGGAAGTGTTTACAACATCAGAGGTAAGGCCAACACAACATGCAGGCAGCAGATATGGTATGATTTTTTACGCTTTTCGGATCCATGCATTGTTATTAAAATGTTCGAGTCGGATTATATACTCTGTTCTTTTTGTATATGCAATAAGTGTTTTAATATTCTTAAACTAGATAGCTACATCTTATAAGGTTGTTTAGAATAAATGTTTGAGATGCTCTATAATTCAAGAATATCGCTTGCAAAATTAAATGACCCGTCATTCTAAACCCGAAAAGGCTAGTCAACCATGATTTCGATTGAATATTAATTAGAAATTAAAAGTATGGACCAGATAAAACCTGATTGATTGCATATGACTGTGGTTTGCAAATCTGCATCAGACGAATAATTCAAAACACTCGGGAAAAGACGGAATTTCTCACACTCGTGGAAGATATCCCGATCTTTAATTTTAGTCGAGTGTAAGGAGCTATTTCTTCCGTAAAATACAACGAACAAACCGAAGGAAAGTAAAACTTGCCATTCCTTGAGGATTTTTCATCTGTGACGTCAAATAATTACGGAGTTTACTAGGGTAANAACACGTCATTTCCAATCAATATGGCTACTTACAGTAGATACATACCTACTTCCGGTCTATACCTGGGGCTACGCCCACTTCCGGTCGCGCGTGCGCGCTGTAGTAAGGTCATACAACACCCCTGCGGGGTCATGTGTTGTTCCAACACGTCATTTCCGGTCAATATGGCTACTTACAGTAGATAAATACCTACTTCCGGTTGCGCATGCGCAATCAAAACACTTCGTGTTCTGGTCACGTGACTTCCGCTTCCGGTCACGTGACTTCCGTCACGTCACTTCCGGTCTACGTCACTTCCGGTGACGTCACTTCCGGCTCCACCTCGCTCCACCTCCACAAATCCGACCTGAACTGTCCCCATATACTACTTAGGTTACGTGCTATACCTGCTAACACAGGTTGATTTACGAAATTTAGCGCTTACTAAATATTGTTTTCGATTATTTAGATTAAATTTAACTCATTTTGAATTCCACAACCAGGAAAAAAATTTCTTGAAATGTATTTAAGCTTAAAACATAGCTCTTTAGAATAACATCAAATGAACGTCAATTTATCTTATAAGTGACGTAACAAATCCTGACGACATGTTTATTAACATTCAAATTTGCTAAGTAATAAAATAAATTTCTATTGTATCAATTTTTATGCCTTGAAATGCTGAAAATCATAATATTATCCATTTTTTTCATTTTTTACTGATTGACCTTTGACCCCTAATTAATCCCCCTTTCTACCACATTTGATTTTTACGACAAACATTTTTGAAATGTACACGACCTCAGCTTTCCAAAAAGGTATAGATATCGAAAAGGGTATGTGGGTCATTTAAATTTTAAAATTTCTGGTCTCTGCCGCTCTACTAATATACAGAGGAAAGGATTGTAATCAAGAACTCGGATATACCTGCTTTAGGTATTTTACCAGAAATAAGTATAATATCCCACGAAGAGATGTTGCTTCACGCTTCAAAAGAACTCGGTGACTCCAATGTTTCACCTTTTTCAAAAGTACAATAAATTACATCAGAACGGAAGTAGACTTCCTAACCGTCCTTTCTAACTGAAAGTCATTGTCTCGTCATAATCTCGAGTTGTTAAATTATTCGGAAGTCATATAACTCAAGTTATTTGTGAAGCTTCGTAAACAAATTTAAAGAAAATACCTTAATTTGAAGTGTCAATGAACTCTCTTGTCTGTAATCTTGTACTTGTTCTTTCGGTATTCTATTACTCTTGTTTGCATGTTGCTTGTTATTATCCCCGTCGCAACGCGACGCGGGGATATGGTAATGCTGGGCGTCCGTCTGTCCGTCCGTGTGTCCGTCCGTCCGTCCGTCCGCCTTGAAAGCGCTCTAGCAAGTGTATTTCTTTTTGGATTCGAATAATAGTTATACAGTGACTTTAGTTCAAGGATCCCTGTAGCGAGTTCAAAGATGATTCTGTTAGAATATTTTTGTATATTTTAACTTCGAAAATTTACAAAATATCCTTGTAAGCGCTCTAGAAAATTTATTTCTGGCTGGATTTCGATAATATTTACACAGTACCTTTAGTTTAAGGATGCCTGAAGCGAGTTCAAAGATGAGTCCTATTCGAATATTTTTTTGAGAGTTATGCCCTTTTTAACTTTGAAAATTGACAAAATACCCTTGTTAGCGCTCTAGAAAAATTATTTGTTGTTAGATTTCAATAATATTTACACAGTACTTTCAGTTCTAGAATTCCTGAAGTGAGTTCAAAGATGAGTCCTGTTCGAATATTTTTGTAGGAGTTATGCCCCTTTTTAACAAAATATCCTTGTAAGCGGTCTAGAAAATTTATTTCTTATTGGATTTCAATAATATTTACACAGTAGCTTCAGTTCTAGAGTGCCTCAAGCGAGTACAAAGATGAGTCCAACTGGAGTATTTTTGTAAGAGTTATGCCCCCTTTTAACTTTGAAAATTGACAAAATATATATTTGTAAGTGTCCCAGCAAATTTAATCCTCATTGGTTTTTGATCATATTAACACAATAGCTGTAGTTCAAGAATACCTCAAGTGAGTTCGAAAATGAGTCCTGGTCAAATATTTTTGTAGGAGTTATGCCTCTTCTTAACTTTTAAATTTACCGCAAATATGTGGGGTTTCAAATTACTGGAGCGGCGGGGATATATGGCTATGCGTAGCCCTTGTATTAATATACCTTCCGCTCTTATATTTGACTTGTTGTAAATGTGTATTTTCATTCGTAATAACTTTAAAATTTGTTTTGAAAAGTTCTTCCTATAAATGTTATTAACGAATTACCAAGCTGTTTAATATTTTATCGAAAATAGATTTTTTTCTGGAAAGATAGTGAGAGAATTTTTATCATATAATGTGCATTGTACGGTTGGGTTGGACATTTTGGTATTTCAGTCCAAGAACTCGCAATGCATTGTAGGTTTTGTTTCTTGTTGAACTCGACATTCAGTTTGAAAGTAAGATTCATATTTCGCTTTGGATATTTCATTTAATTCAAGTATTATATATTCATGTAAGGTTTCTTGAAATATTTCTACTTGTTTTACGTAAATGTACTAGTGTACACAACCTTTCCATACTTTTAACCTAAATACATACAAGTGCAAAGAAGAATTTCGTTATTTTCTTTAGAAATACATTTTATGTCCTTTACGAAGGAACTTAAATCTATAATCTGGTGATGACCTTAAGCACGCAAACTATCATTCAGCTAAACAAAACATTGATGATACAAATACAAAAGTCACATAAATATGGAAGGCATTATTAATATCTAAATTAATCTCTGTTGTTATATTATAGACACGTTACAAGAAAAAATATGTGACCATAGATCTTTCAGACATCTAAGAACAACGAAAAAGGAAATTAAAAAGTCGAAGATGATATGATATTGTCGGTGATCAGATGATGAGAATACAATCACTTGGTATTCTGCTAATTTGTTCTAACCTTGGGAAAAATATAAAACCGGGAAATTAATACACACGGTACAACCGCGTTTTATCATTTTGAGCAAAATAGGTATGATACGGTCAAAATTGATATAAACAATAAAAGGCGTTGAAAGACCAAGGTTTTTATATCTATATTTTCATTTTGTTTCTCCGTATTTCTGAGTGGAACAAACTGTTATTTAACTTCAAATAGATCAAAGATTTTGTACAACAGAATAATTTTGCTTTTTATTACATATTTGAAGACATATTTTGATTTATTATCGATGAAACAGGACAAAATATACATTTCCAACTTTTCAATGCAAATACTTCCCTATAACGTATTGAATTCAAAATTAGTTTTAATTTGCGGGATATATCATTCATTTTTCTTACTTTTCATACCACAATCACGATTTTGTGTTCTGTCATTATCGAGAAAACTACGTTCAAATGGAGGTAGTCATAGAAAAATGATACGATAAAAATCAGCTGCATGATACGGTCAAGAGTTGCAATTGAAATCTACTTGATACGATAAAATGCTTAATAAAGAACCCATTTTCTTTGTTTTTTGCGCTATTTATATGGGAGTATATATTCACGCATGTGTTTCATTGTTTCACAAATCAGCAAAGGAAATGTGACAAAGAAGTTAGGGAGACCTATTACCTATTCGGCAGTCTGTCGTTCCATGTGTCCACTTAAATATCTTATACGTATGTGAGAAATCCCCTCTTTTCTCATGTGAAACCAGGGAAAAAGAAGAAAAATTTCTCAAACAAGTGGAAGATATCCTGATGAATTTAAGAACATTTTCCTTCCGTAAAATAACCACGATAAAACAGAAAGAAAGTTAAAAAATGACATTATTTTTGTAGGTTTCTATTGTGACGTCAAATCGTTCAGGATTTCCAGATTCTTTATTCTCTAAAAACCATCGAAAAACATAGGTACAGAGAACAACTAAAATACACATATTTTTTTTTACAATAAATAAACACTTGTACATCTATAATATACAATAAGCATATAGCAATCAATATATGTATTACTTATATCTTAATTATCTGGAGAATTTCGCTGAATGATAATTCTTGACAATTACCCCTAGTAATATTGATAATGTTTAGGTTGATGAATGTTCAAAATTCAAAAACCGTACTTAAACATAACCCTGAACCGTCAATAAATAATTTATTTACATTTTTCTCAACCGGACTAATCCAGTAATACGCGAACCTTCTTACATAAACCGTTCGACGAGAACCCAATTTGCTGCATGAGGGTGATAACCTACACAGTTTCACACACTGAAACAGTTTTTTGGATTTCAGTGTATTGGTACTTTATAACAATAGTTCGGTTAATATTGTTTACGCTCTTTTTTTTAAAAGATTTACATTGGAAAACAAAGTGAAAGCCTTCACCTATTTCTGCATCACTACATATATTACATAAAATATTCTATTTTCTCTTGCTATGATTTGCCATCTTCCAACTTCTATAGGCAATCTATGATTAGCTACTGGAAATTTACATAATGTAAGCGCATCTTTATGTCGAGAATGAGAACGGGGAATTATTTGCTAGTTTTTGTGCTACGTACAACCTGGTCATTGGAGGAACAGTTTTTCCACACACACCATGCCACCTAGCAAAATGGGTTTCTCCAGATATGAGAACAGAAAATCAAATAGACCATTTCTGTATTTCAAGAAGGTTAAGACGAAGCCTTCATGACGTGAGAGTCAAAAGAGGTGCAGACGGTTCATGGAAACAGAGGACAGGACATTAAAAGATATGACGTCTCAAAACTGAAAAACAAAGGAAAACAAGAAGAATTTAGGATTGATATTAGAAACCGTTTTGCCATCCTGAACAGCAGGGGTGTTGATCAACTGCCACCAGAGGGTTATTGAAAAGAAGTTAAAGAAGTGTTTATTTCATCATGCGAAGCAACAGCTGGAGAACGAAACAGGAAACATCAAGAATGGGTATCACCGGAGACACTGGTAAAAGTTGACAAAATAAAAAAAAATGAAAATAGCCTTGAACAACAGCAAGACAAGGACAGTAAAGCTGTGAAGAATAGTGCTAGATGAGATGAGCGAGAATTTAACTCCAATAAGACCTTGGAAGCAGAAGAAGCAGCCAGCAAAAACAACATTAAAGGGTAAAACAATTCCCCGTGGTAGAGATGTATGCTCTTTAACTGCTAGCAGTCTCTTGTGATTTCATGTTTATGTCCGTATATTTAGTTCTTTCAGTTTCATTTTTCACAGTTGACTCAGTCCTGTTGCCAACTGAATTTTACTGTTGTTACGATCGTTTTTTTATTTATCACATTGGCTATAGGGGGAAGGTTTGGGCCCAATAAAACTAGTTTAACCCCGCCGCAGCAGGTTTGCGCCTGTCCTAAGTCAGGAAATTTATTAAGCCTTTGTGTGTCTTGTCTGTTTTCTAGTTAGTTCACTTTATGTCTATCGGAGTCTAGGAAGATGCTTATTTCGCTGAACTTGATTACTCTTTTATTTAGGGGCCAACTCCGACCTACCGTTGGATGTGGGGTTTCCTCACCGTTCATTGAAGATCTTATGGTGACTTTGAGTTGTTATTGCTCCCCTCAGGGTCGTTGTCTCTTTGACACATTCCCCGTTTCCCGTCTTTTTCTTATCTTTATTTTTCTTAGATATGGTGTACTTTTACATGAGATAATATCTCATGTGTACACTTTGTTCAATTACTATTATCTAAATTTATGTAAATGATTAACTCCCTCCATCGTAGTTTTGTCCTT
>MJUU01009986.1:0-10922 GCA_002080025.1 Modiolus philippinarum | reverse complement strand
CAGGTCCGTACCTAATCCAAGATGGCCGCCAGCGGGGAACATAGTTTTAACATTGGACCCTATGGAAAAGACATTCAAAGATCTTCTTCTCAGAAACTACCAGTCCAATTATAACCAAACTTAGTCACAATGGTCCTTAGATGGTCCCTTCCAAAAAAGGTATCCGACAGGTCCGTACCTAATCCAAGATGGCCGCCAGCGGGGAACATAGTTTTAACATTGGACCCATTGGGAAAGACATTCAAAGATCTTTTTCACAGAAGCTACCCATCCACTTATAACCAAACTTAGTCACAATGGTCATTAGATGGTCCCTTCTAAAAAAGGTATCCGGCAGGTCTGTACCTCATCCAAGATGGTCGCCAGTGGGAACATAGTTTTAACATTGGACCCTATGGAATATACATTCAAAGATCTTCTTCTCAGAAACTACTAGTCCAATTAGAACCAATCTAAGCCACAATGGTCCTTAGGTGGTCCCATCCAAAAAAAATGTATCTTGTAGGTCCGTACCTCATCCAAGATGGCTACCATCTGGAACATAGTTTTTACATTGGCCCTATTGATTTTAAGGGGAACCTCTGCCCAAATTTTTGAATTTTTATTTGAAATGTGGTCTGCATGTTTTAATTTCAGCACTATGTATTACTTTAATTATAAGGGGAACCCCTGCCCAAATTTTTTTGAATGGTGTTCTGTGATGGGTTGAAATGGATGGTGGATCTTTCGGTTGCCATGGAAACCAAACAAGAATACTGTAATTTTAGAAAAAAAGTATTCTGCTAAATTTAATTTTTCGTTTTTCCTATTGGAGATGCCTTTTATCTATGTCAGCCATGGTCCAGGTGAGCGATACAGGCTCTTGAGAGCCTCTTGTTTATTTATAATACAAAGATTTAATAAAAAGCTACAGTAAATTTGGCTTATTTAGATGGCCATTTCGTAAAAAAAAAAATTAACACAGAAGCCTCGGTAAGTTTATTTCCCTGTATGGTCATTACGACAACTTTTGTCTCTTCAGTGCCGATAAAATCAAATCAATTTGAAGATCATAAACTAAATGAACAGATGTTAAAATGTACATCATGGGACAAAAATGTACAAAAAGCTTGTAGAGAACAAATAACAAATAAGATCGCAATGGAGAGAAAAATCAGTTAAGGACAGAACTAGGCATACACCTAAGTTTAAAACATTTTTGTTCTAAATTTTAGATATTGACAGTTTCCTAATAAAATCAGGTATCCTGCCAAAATCGACATTGTGGTTATCGAGGTGGTGGATACAATCCAGCAGCCGAAACATCGACCCAGTGGACACTTAACTAAATACCGATGTTGCTGAAAACTTTGGAAATTCGTGAATTATACTGGTGAGGATGAACGACGGTTTTAGTAATTCTTTTAAACAGTGTTGAAGAAAAGCAAAATTCATGCTAAAAAATTTATCTATTTTTTATTTTTCTTGGATAATAATTGTATCTTATACAGTAATATAATTTCTGCATTTCGGATGTATTGTTCATAACCCTTTTTTGCTGATCATATTTTGGTTTTCACTAAAAACCTCAAGAAACAATAACAATAATATATAAGAACATATCAAAGTAGTTGCCACCTTTTAATGAAAATAATGACAATGCCATAAAATTGTTCTTTGGATTTAAAGAAAGGTTGAGAATAAATAGATTTTGAGATACAAGCAATGAAAAGCTCGAAATTACGTTTTTCTGTTTTTCATAGGATTTGTATAGAAAGTGTTGAAAAAGTAGTGAAGGAGTAATGTCAATTACTTGAAATTTTGCCAGAAATACCTTAAGGGTACATGCTTTTACAATTTAACATGAAAAGTGGGTGTTCATATGCAAAATATTTTATATGTTATGATATTGAAAAAGACAGAGGAGTCCGCATATCTGACCAAATGGCAGAATCAACGGTGGCATATGCCTTAATAAAAAATTTCTTGACAAAATGGACACCGCAATACTTAAACATAAAGATACAGCAATCGTCGATTCCTTACATTAGTGCTATCAAATTATAATATAATCATGAACTTGTGAAGAACCTCATTGATTAAAAAATAATTCACTAGATAGTTGGGATATCAGTTTTTATGTGATTTTATAGTAGAATTCAATTGAAACTATAATAGAAAATTCCTATTTAAGACACGACATTTAACAATCATGAAAGGATACAAAACAAGATCAAATGGTCGATATGAAATATAAAAATGCAGTACATGGAAAAAATCAATTGCTCCGTTCTTTCAGGTAGAGAATAAATCATATTTAACATTACATGTTTTAATTTTTATAAAAGAAAGCAGAGCAGTAGAGGGAACATGCAAGCAATTTATCTATCCCATCATTTACTGTATACTTGTTTTGTCCTAGCTCCCCATTGTGTCTTTATATTTGCATGTACTCAGGCTTTTAAAAATTTTATCTGTAGCCTGACTTGGTTGGTATTCCCTTGTCGATGTATTGATATGAAAAAGACATCAACTGACTATTTTAGATGACAAGACACAACAGTTTGCTATGTTCAAATGCAGAAACATGGTTTAAGAATGAATAGTAATAAATATCAAAATACCAAATTCACTGTTAATTTAGTTTCTGCATACGCGCATTTCGACAACTTATGTCTCTTCAGTGCAGATCAAATCAAATCCGAAATATGTGTAAAAGCTGACAGAGAATACACTAGCAATAGGATCTAAATAGTAAAGCCAAAACCAGCTAAGGACAGAACTATGCAAGAGGGGGATACTCCTTAGTTTGAACACAATTTGTCAAATTTAAATATTGCAAATTTAAAAATAAAATCTGTTTTCGGGCAGCACCTCAGCGGGAAATCTAGCGGTATAAAATTACCTCCCTTCTAGAAAAGCTCTTCTGTGTCTCATAACTTTTTCGGAACAAATCAACAGCATGGCGACGAAAATAAACAATCAACAAAATGTCAAGATTTCAAAAGAAATAAACNAATAGTAAAGCCAAAACCAGCTAAGGACAGAACTATGCAAGAGGGGGATACTCCTTAGTTTGAACACAATTTGTCAAATTTAAATATTGCAAATTTAAAAATAAAATCTGTTTTCGGGCAGCACCAAAGTACTGGCCACTCAGCGGGAAATCTAGTGGTATAAAATTACCTCCCTTCTAGAAAAGCTCTTCTGTGTCTCATAACTTTTTCGGAACAAATCAACAGCATGGCGACGAAAATAAACAATCAACAAAATGTCAAGAAACAAATACAATATTTAGTGAAAACGTCATTCAATTCCCAGATCTTTACTTTGTAGTTAAAAAGTGTTTAAACTTGCACACATGCTAATTCCTTACATAATTTACTGTCGTGATGAAAATATTGAATGGACACACTGGTCAAAATCAATTGCTATAGGGCGTTAAAATCCATGTACCCGGACAAGATTATATGTACAGATCGATTTTTTAACATACTTAATTTATAGGTCAATTTAGTAACGATTCTTGCATAAGAAACACTAAGATCCAAATCTAATCCTGTGTAACTAGGTAAAATTACATCGTTTCGAAACACCACCATTTTCCTTTTATACCAAGAATTTCAAAGGGTAATCGTCAACACAAGATTTCATTGGTTCTTTAAGGAAAAGGGCGTATCATCAGTAAAAACCCATTCAAAGACCCCACGTGCTTAGTGAGTAAAAATCGATATTGTTTATGTAACCTTGATGGTTGCGAGGTATAAACGGTCGTTTTGTATACTTTATTTCGTCAAAACCACTGCGTGTACCCTGTCCAAATTTTGCAAATGAATAGATAAATATTTAATTTTAAAGTATATTTTTTCCTGGAAATTTTCGTTATAAAGAAATGCCTAGATCCAGAACTTTTTGGAACCATGTTTTTTCCGGGAAATCTCATTTTTCATTAAAAATATGCGAGAAATCTAAAAAAAATTAAAAACTATCATTTGTCAATATCAAGATACGTCACATGAACACAACACAGTATAAATTTTCATGTTATAAGTAACTTTTATCGAGTTACGCGTTTTATCTTTTCTAAACGAGAGTTCATTTTCTATTGTTTAAATACCACCGGATTTCAGACTGCACTGGGTTGATGAATAACCTCGTCATCCGCGGATCCAGGCAATCTGAAATGGGGGGGGGGGTCCAATAAGAAATGAAAGGAAATTTAGCCGAGCGGAGCAAGGCACGAAATTTTAAGGGTATTTTCTCAGTATCATTTAAAAATACATGATTGTCCAAAAAAGGGGGCTCCAACCCCCGGACCCCCCCTTTGGATCCGCCAATGCTCGGGGACTAACAGTCCAACAGTAGAGGCATCGGCTCAGTGGTAATAAATAACAAAATACCGAAGTTACAGTTAATTTATTTTCTGCGTATGCGCATTTCAACAACTAATGTCTCTTCAGTGCAGGTCAAATCAAAACATTTGAAAATCCATATACCGAAATATGTGTTAAAGCTGATAAAGAACAAACTATCATTAGGGTCTAGATAGTAAAGCCAAAACCAGCTAAGGACAGAACTTTGCGAGACGAAGATACTCTCCTTAGTTTTGAACACAATAATAAAATAATATTTAAATGAAATTTTACCAGTTTGTTGCATTTTCGAGTCTTATGACGGACTAAGACCCCGTTCACACTTACAATATTTGAATCGATAACGATCGATTGTATTAAATAAGTTCCATCTGTTCATACTGTGAAGAGATCTTATTTGGTCCCATAGAAAGAGGTGGTCCCAAAAAGATTTATGGCTCTTGTGTGAACAGCTGAGATCGATTGCGATCTATTCAAGCATGCGATCGATCTCAATCATTCCTAATGAGAACGTCAAGACATGATTACAATCGAGTATTGTAAGAAAAGTTTAGGTTGACTGGGCGGAGTTACTTGTCATTCAGGATTTGATCATTCCAAAACATCAATAGGTACAATAGACCAAATGCAGGGTGATCTTTTTAATAGATATATAATTGTTTGATAATTTGTGAATGTTCCTATTGATATATTGGGGCATACAAATTACAAACTATTTGTTTTTGAAAAGTGTTCACTATACAACATGTACAAATAACTGCATGATCATTAATGATTAATTTGATTGTAATCTTTTAACACCTAATGTTGGCACTACACTGAAAAGGTAGATTTACCCCAGTTCAAAGTTTAAGGCAAACTCCGCCCAGTCAATCTTAAGTTTTATTACAATACAATCGATTCAGATGTTTCAGATGTTTCAGACCGTGTCCACATTATTATATAACCACATGCAATCGATACAAATTAAGAACTATTCTTTCAAAACCCGTTAATGTTCACATTTGACACCTTTGAATCGATTGGGATGGATTTTATTGTTACCAATAGAGTCGAATGTAATCGATTCCATGCTTATTCAAAAGAAGCACATGGATTGATAACAGTCAATCTCATCGGTTTACACCAAACCATAGTTCAATCTTTTTGAGACCGCCTCTTAATATGGGACAAAAAGATCGCAATCGATCTGTTCAAAGTATGAACAGCAAAATATAATTCAAATCGATCGCGATAGAGTTTGAAAGGGGTTTTAAATATGAACATAGCAGGTTTTAAAGAATCGATCGCACCTAGTTATGATGTTGATACCAAGTTCACTAATCCGTTTTGTCAATTTCTGACGTAGAAAATTTTAATTGCACGTTTTTAACAGAGTTAGTCTTCACCAAACGGCATTGCTAAGTCTCAATCATGTCTACTTATCTCTAACTCCAGTAAGGTTCAACGCAAATCATCAACAATGCAATGCTAAAAACTTTTGGTGTCAATTTTGCTGATGATTTACTCAACAAATGCAATGTATTCATTTAAAGGATGTAATTAGGTGAGGTAGTCAATCATAAGCTGATCGAGCTTATGCATGTCGTTTATGGTAAGGCACGGACCATTTGATTTTCAGGGGGGTGGGGGGCTGGTATTTTTTAGAAAAAAATTTGCCCTGATTTTTGCCTAAAAAAATTTTCTGACCAGCATCTGGGCTGAAAAAAATAATCTGGCCCTGATCCTGCCCATTAGAAAAAAAAGCTTGGCTCAACAAAATTTCTTAGCATAGTGTATATGGAAAAAAAATAATCTGGTCCGCGAAGTGGGCGAAAAAAATCCGGGTAAAAATCCAAGCCCCCCCCCCTGAAAATCAAAAGGTTGCACATCATCTTTGCGGACGAATTTTACATGAAGTGAAGGTAGTTTTCTTCCCTTATACTTTCCAATGCCTCAGTGATTACTACTTCATTTTCAACTGACAAAAACGGCTTTGCAATTAAAAATTGGTGTTATGATAAAAATATTGGAAGCATCTGTTTTTGTCTAGACGGAAAGAAGATACTTGCTGAAAACATTTTCTATTTTAGTCTAATTACTAGCATAACACTAATTTATTTTCGAACCGGAATTGATTTATTTCTGAAAATCATTTACACAGCCATAAATCTAATTAACGTATATTTGATATTGTCCTCTAAAGGCTTACGTTTAAATCTGTGATGTGGTTATATAAGGAATTAAATTATAGAAAATCGCTTAACACGACTGCCAAATCATAAATTTATGAAGTAAGGCTAATTTGACATATCCATTATCTAATCGAACGCAGATTTGTAACACAAAGTTATACCAGTCAAAAGCTTCCTACAACTATTTACATTATGTTGAACTCTATCTTCAAAACAGAATTAGGTAAATGATTAATTTGATGAAGTCTTTTAGAACTATACTAATTATTGCTTTACAGTACAATTTAAATAAAAGTAGATATTTTTGTAGTTATGATTGTTGTATCGGCCTACGCTGGTTTTGGAAATAAAATTAATTCAGCTTGAGTTGACTATATCAATACTTCAATACAATAAGAATTATTACAAAATTTGCAGTAATAAATGTTTCATCTTGGTATCTGCGGTGTCAACAGTCTGCAAAGTATAAAAAATAACCTTGAGACATGTTAAAGCCATTAAAAACGATAAATACAAAAACAAAGAAAATGTTACTGCAGTTTAATTAAGAAGACCAAAGGAAAGATATTTTAGTTTAATTAATTCAATGGAAAGATGCTAATCTTTTCTACTGTCACTTTTTCCATCAATGATATACAACAAATAATTATATAGATAGCGGTGATGTATCGAGTTTTCTCAGTTAAGGTAGTTCGATCCTAATAAAAATTTCAGACAGAATTTTTTTCTTTTAAGATATTTTGTAGGTCTTAACCTATGTATTCAAAAAATAAAATAAAAATGATATGTCACCGATCATCTTTTCCTGTTATCTGGCTTTGAAAATCAGGCCAAATTCAGTATTTTTCAGCAATATTTACAAAGAATATATAGGGAACTTTGATAACATGCTTATTGTTTATCTTTCATATAAAATAAATATCAGACAGATTTTTTTGATTTTTTGATATTTCAGAGATAAACACTTAAGCTATCTGTTGCGCTGAAAAAATCTATATGTCACCGTTCGATTAAGAGAGATATTTAATATAGTTTTCGAAATAGACAATATTTATGGGAAAAGGGAGCTAATTCGCGGGAAAGTGTATGCCAATCTATTATGACGTCACAGTGAATAGGCCAATACAGGAATATTCCGGTTTGAAAATCAAGTCAATTCCGCATCCGACTCGTGTTTCGCAAATGCGCCAATCGAATGCACCGTGTATTAGTGTCGAACTACCTTAAATAAATGTCATATTGTCACCGATGAAAATAAAGGATTTCTAGTCACTGGATGACGTCTTAATGAAGCGACGTCACAGTGTCTCTTCAATGTCGTCGTCAAGTAAACAACTGGCGTATTGACATGAAAAAAAATAATCCGCATCTAAAATCTCGGTACTTGAGTAAATAATCTATATAATAAAAAGCATAACTAATCGGCCGTCATGAATATCAATAAAAATGTCACTCGTGTCGATCAACGCAGTGGATTTAACTCGTTGCAGAACAAGTTCTGCAACTCGTTAAATCCTTCTGCGTTGTTCGGAGCTGGCATGTCAGTTAACTGCTAGTAGTCTCTTGTAATTTCATGTTTATGTCCTTATATTTAGTTCTTACAGTTTCATTTTTCACAATTGATTCAGTCCTGTTGCCAACTGAATTTTACTGTTGTTACGATTGTTTTTTTATTTATCACATTGACTATAGGGGGAGGTTTGGGCCCAATAAATCTAGTAACCCCGCCGCAGCGGGTTTGCGCCTGTCCTAAGTCAGGAAATTTATAAAGCCTTTGTGTGTCTTGTCTGTTTTCTAGTTAGTTTACTTTATGTCTATAGGGGTCTATGATGATGTTTATTTCGCTGAACTTGATTATCTTTATGTAGGGACCGACTCCGACCTGCCGTTGGGTGTGGGATTTCCTCACCGTTCATTGAAGCTCTTATGGTGGCTTTGAGTTGTTATTACTCCCATTCAGGTCATTGTCTCTTTGACACATTCCCCGTTTCCCTTCTTTTTTCTTTTTTATATGGAAATATAGGTCCTGTTGATCAACAATTATAGTCACGACGACTTGCCACATTAAATAAATTATTCAGTAAGAACTCAGTACTGAAGAAATGGAATTTCAAAAAAATTTTGTCAGCCCTTTTGAATAAGAAGACAATTAAGATTAAAAGACAAAGAGTGCCCTGTGTTTGTCTCTATGTTGTAATTGTCCACTAGCCTAAGACACTAGTGCTTTTGTCGGGCAAAGGATGACAGTAATTGTAAGAACACTTTGGCAGTTTAATAAATGTTTGTTGACAATCCCGCAACCATGGCCAGAAAAGACATGGATGTCGCGTTGTTCGACAATCAGCAAAGAAATCCGCTCAAACCGGTGCTAGGGGCCGTCTTGAACTTATCATGAGGTATAAGCAAAGCTCATTGTTGAAGGCTTCATTGTGACTGTAAGATGAAGGACAGCAATAAAAGCGTTGTTACTTTGATTGTTTTTTACTATGTATTTGTAGAGACTTTGTCTCATGTGCACTTACACCACATCCTTTCACCATTCCCATCTTTATATTGGATACTGGAACTACAAAGAGCGAAATATATCAGGTTTTTAGCTTTGTTCTACTGGAGCCCCTTTACTCGTTTTTAAATGTTTTTTTTTCTACTGTAGAGGGATCATTTCATTTCATTCAACCACATATTCGCTATCCAAGAGTTGCGATCGACCTCCCCTCTTCTTCACGAATAATTTTTCCTACCCCGGATTTCACTGTCAGAGTAATTACAATTTCAAACAAAAGATGGCACTAAACATCTACAATGGCCTAAAACTACACGAATTGCACTAGAAAAACACTAATGCAGACATGAGACAAACGTAAATAACGAAAGTAACTCACACTAATGCAGACATGAGACAAACATAAATAACGACAGTAACTCACACTAATGAAGACATGAGACAAACATAAATAACAATAGTAACTCGGGGTAGCCGGACTTGGTACCGGGACTAGCAAAAGCCAGCGGTAGGATTAAACCGAATTATAGGTACCCAAACCCCTATAGTATAATACATATACAAATAAAACCCAATACAGGGTAGACTACTAACTCTATAATCTTGAAAAAGAAAATCATATGACAAAACATGAGACAAAGTCTAAACAAATACATGGTAGAACCAAACAATGAAACAACGCTTTTATTGCTGTTCTTCATCTTGAAGTCGCCATTAAGCCTTGAATGTAAGTCCTCTACCCTTATTAGTAAGAGAAAATTTCAGCAACATTAATGCATTACTTGACCACTTATGCAAGTATCATCTTTTGCACCTCTTTACTAGATTCTGTTCATTTGTTAAGTATAAAAATCTTGCTGAAATGCAAGGGAATGATACGATGAAGTAATAAAAATAGAATAAAAAGGATTACAGGAAACACCTAAAATGACCGAAAAACACAGTCACAAGGAACTGCCCCAGAAAAAAAAACAACAAATAAAAAAACAAAAGGCAAACGTAAACAATGATAGGAAGTCGGGACAGTCGAGTCGAATTTGGTTGTTCCAGAAGAATATTTCTTATGTTTTCTATATTCAATTACCTTATTGCTGAATGGATATGCATAAGCGTACAGTATAAAACTATTTTTATCTATAGAAAGAAATTCTTAAGTGATAGCTGTGGAGAGTTAAGGTGTCCAATGGTATTCCTTTTTTGTTTTTTGTTTTATCTATGTTAGTTCACACATTTAAACGCTTAAAATACCATGTTTAGAAATCCGAAATTACACTCTTGATTACACTTTGAATACATGTACAATTAATTGAATATGTTGGAAAGTGCCGAGTCAGGTAAATTAGTTACACTGCAGATGAACTCTGGATCGCTGTACAAATGAAAAATTTAAAAAGTGTGTAAATGTCATGTGCAGTCTTTGTTATATGTTTGACTGTATGAGTAAGATAATATAGTAACGATGTGAATGCTTCACTGTAATTAGACGACTATTTGTCTGGCTTTACTGGATGTCCTGGGTATATTCTGCAGAGGTATATCAACTAATTAAAGGCTTTGCTCATTAGTAGTTCTGTTGAACTTATAATTTTCATTTTAATGTGGTCTGTTGCAGTTAATTCAGATGTTTGGTTTGTTTGCTGATTCAGTTCTGTCGCTTTATTATTCACCAGCCCAATAGTTAGACTTGTCTGAAAAATACCCTGCATTTAAAACAATTTACTGTTTGTATCAAAATTCTAAACCTTTTGAAATACTGAGGCTTCATTCCGTGCAATTGCATTAGGTGGATGTCTCTAGTATTTGATTTGGCGTCCTATTCTCTTTTCACTCTTCTTTAGGTTAAGGCTTTCCATATACTTTGATTCTAATGTTGCTGATGGGAGGCTACTATTT
>MJUU01009985.1:424413-434898 GCA_002080025.1 Modiolus philippinarum | reverse complement strand
AAATAAATAAATAAATAATTAATAATATGAATGAAATAAATAATTAATAATATAAATAAATTAAATAAAGAAAATTAAACCAATAATTGAATAGAAAATAATAAAAGAAATAAAATAATATTATGAATAAATCTAATAATAATGAAAATAATTAAAAATACAAATGTATAATGAAAAAGAATAAAATATAAAATATAAATAAAAATAAATAAATAAAGATAAAAGTTGTCATAGCAACTTAGGTTAGAGTTGGATCAAAGGGAGATAACACGAGAATATTAAAATAATATTCGAAAATAAATAATGAATGAATATAGAGTAGTCATAGCAACTTAGGTTAGAGGTAACAACGAGGTAACTCAAACAAGTTTGAAAATGGAATGTAACTATGGAGATATAGAAGAAAAATGGTTAGGGTTTGTCATGAATAAAAACACCATTACTGATCTAACAACAGAAAAGTTAGGGTTACTACCAGGATAAGTGTAAGGTTGGGGTTAGTACAAGGATAAGTGCAAGGTTAGGGTTAGGATAAAGACGAGACCAGTGGACATGGACAGAAGTAGGGCGAGACCAAAGTAGAAGGCGAGAGCTAGGAAAGTATCCTGGATAGTTGTAGGGCGAGTCCAGTGACAACACTATGGACTAGTGAAGTCGAAACCAAAGGCGAGGCACTCAAGACGAGGCCAAAGGTCAAAGGTCAACACTATAACAAAAAGGTTCAGTCACTGAAGACAATAGTTAAGGTGTAGTAAACAATAGATTAGGGTTAGGGTAAAAGCAAAGTCAAAGGAGACCAGTAGGCAAAACCAGTGACAACACTAGGGACTGGTGAAGTCAAATCCAAAGGCGAGGCACTCAAGACAGGTCAAAGGTCAACACTATAACAAAAAGGATCAGTCACTGGATTCTAGAGACAATGGTTAAGGTGTAGTAAAATTAGATTAGGATTAGGGTAAAAGCAAGGTCAAAGCTGGGATAAACACGAGACAGTGGACATGGACAGAAAAAGGGCGAGACCAGAGTTGAAGGCGAGATCTAGGAAAGTATCCCGGATACAGGTAGGGCGAGACCAATAGGCAAGACCTGTGACAACACCTAGGGGACCAGGCCAAAAGGTCAATGATACACTTAGCACCTCGTCAATAACGATTGCAGCGACCTCTATATTAGCACAAAAATTCGCGCTTGAACTAATTTGCATATTTTAAGGAAAATTGAGGGAAAATGAAAATATTTTACAAAGAATGCACTATGGGGCTCCTCGTCAAAAGCGATCTAGGGTAACCCGTTATACTACTATTGTGTAAAAATTTAGCCTATATTTTATCTTGTAAAAAATAATTTCACGATTATTCAATCAACAAGATACTTTTTAGGTTTTATTTATCATACACAGGTTGAATAAAAAAAAAAAAAAAAAAATAGGTACACTGGTAAACCTAGTGGGTGTTCACCATAAATATTTAATACCATTCAATACATGTATACATGTACCATTGAAGTTTTCAGAACGCTATTTATTTTCTAATTTGTAGTGAATGATATGTGAAAATATTTTTTTTTCTGAAATTGGGAGTGTATACTTAACGACAGAAGAAACACAACACTTGTTAAATGCGGTGTTACATCCTAAATTTAATAATGAAGGGATATGGAGACAAAGTCTCTAAAAATGCATGGTAAAAACAAGCAAAGAACATCGCTTTAATTGTTAATCTTCATCTTAGAAGTCATCTTGATGTCTTCAACAATGAGCTTTACTCATACCTCAAAGTAAGTTCGAGACGGCTCCTGGTACCGTTTTGAGCGGAATTTATTGCTAGATGTCGAGCAACGCTACATCCATCCTAATTATTTAAAGCCATATATGCCCTTTTATGTATTTGTTTTTAAATTTCAAATTTCGAAAACAAATATTAAGTTTGTAAAAAAAGTTCTATAGTTAATGTAACAGCAATGGTTTCTGTTGAATATGTACGAAAACAAAAGTAAAAAAATCTTTCTCTGAATGGTCTTGTTTAGAGGTTGTAGTGTCTAAAATACAGAAACATTATTTGTTACCGCATCTTAAAGGTAGGAGCACAATAATTTCCAAATTCATTTGCTTGAATCATTTTGCCTTTTTGAGAAAAAGAATTTGAGAATGCAAACTATTTATTTTTTTGCAGACTTTTGTCTCCGTGCTAAGGGAAGCAATGTTTAAAATTTCTAAATTTTTCCAACAAGTATTTTTGAGATATTTGCTATTGAAATTTGAAGTACAAAGGAGTACACGTCCATGGTTCGTTTCTTTTGTTGTTGAGTATATTTTAAATGATATGACTGTTTTGCAAAATTTGTCATTGGCCTTGATATATCTCACTGATTTTTGCAAATGAACATTGATTAGGCAACAGGTAAGCAATGGTGATTTGGCAGATTGTTATATTGTTACTTTTCACAGATAAGAGTTTATCCATCGGGTCATTGAATTGTCACTCCGTACTCACGAGGACAAATTGAAAATCAAAGTGTTGTGATCCATGAACAACGCAAGCGTGTGTGATCCAAGAACAGCAAAAACACGTGAATGCAAAAATCAAAGTGTTGTGATCCATGAACAACGCATGCGTGTGTGATCCAAGAACAGCAAAAGCACGTGAATGCAAAAATTCGTTCATTAAACAAATATTTCAAAAAATTAGATATTGAAAGTTTCGAAATGAAATCGATATCTAGTCAGCACTGAAGTAATGCCTACTTAGTTGGTAAAAATCTCGGGTACTAACAGAGGCATTTGCCAAGTGATATTTACATAACAAAATACCAAAGTTTCCGTAAATTTTGTTTCTGTACATTTGTGTTGGTTCATCTCTATTAAATTAACTCCAACACATTTGATTATAATTGAAGTTATTTATTGACGAAACTCCTACATAGATTTTTCGATCATAATTCGTCTTTGAACCTGCTGCATTAATATCAAAATTCGGTGGTAAATAATTATCTAAAGCGCTAAAATGGACATTATGGGGGCCATTTAGGGCTTGTTATATGGTGTGAGGTTCCTCACTGTGTTGAAGACCGTACCGAGATACTTTGTTTTTGGTCGTTTTAACTGTAATATGGAATGTTGTCTCTTTGACATTTACCCCATTTCCTTTCTTTTTCGTATTTTGTCAATTTCTATACTTATAAAAATATTAAAAGCAGAAGTGAGCGAACTAAAGCTTTTGTAAATTAGTTATTCAAATTCAGTGAGAAAAAGATATTTGATAGAGGTTACACGGGCATTTCATTGATTTTCAAAGTCATGATGGCCATAACTCCAAGGAAAGAATATTCAATCAATATTATTCTTCGAAATTGTCCTTGAGCTGAAGCTGCTGTATAAACATTGTCGAAATCCAGAACTAAATTTGTCGATTGCAGCGAACAGCATTTCCATATCCTCTGCGGCGTTACAAAATAAAACGGATAAAACGTTGACTTTGCAAACACGTGAAAAATAACCCAGGGTGGCACTATTTGGGGTAATTGGAGAACGGAATAAAACTATTTTGGGAAATACAAAAAAAAAAGAAAAAAAAGCGAAACAAAAAAGAAACAAGTGGGAAGTTTGGAAAATGTTGAACTAGACACCCGTGTCCTACCCTCATACCTACAGTAGGGTGCATACATCACCTTTCGTCCAAGTTGACTTAGGGAGCAGTCATGAGAACAGTCCTAAGTTAACTTGAGCAGTCATAGAATCCTGACTGTTCTGACCAGTCAAAGAGCCCTGACCGCTTAAACCTGTCATATAATCCTGACTGCTCTGACCTGTCATAGAGCCCTGACTGCCCTGACCAGTCATAGAGCCCTGACTGCTTTAACCTGTCATAGAATCCTGACTGCTCTAATTAGTCGTAGAGCTCTATTGAAAACAAAAAAAAATGTAAATACTCAAAAGTTAATACAGCGATGCATACGACACACACATTTTTCACACGTTGAGAGCAATTTTTTTCAATTTTTCATCATATCAGAAATGAGTCACTTTTATGTAATCGAAAATTGTAATACTGTACATTTCCGTCATAGTGTAAAATAAACAATATAGATAGATAAATAAATAAAACTGATTTAAATAAGTATTGTATATAAAATATGCTGCAAACAGCCACAAATATAAAAAAAGGTGCACATTTCATTACCACATTATAATGATGCGTCCACAATACTGAAACTTGATGTAATTTAACCTAAAATATAAAAGAAAAGGCAGATTTTCTTTATTCTGTAATATGTCAATACCGACAATACTGCAGCTTGCTGTAACTAAACCTAAAATATATAAGAAAATATTTGATCAGGTTTATAAGAGCTTTAAAGGAGTGAAATGTTTCCTTCTACTTTATTCATGTCTTAGCCCTTTGAACATACTTGCAAAAAATATAAAGAAAAATGGGGGTCACCGACTTTTTTTCCATAAAATTTATAAAATGTGAATTTTCATAGTGATATCTATGTAAAATATTTTTATCAGATTATCTCCCTTTTTCAAATATCATGTTCCAACTTATTTAATTATCAAGTTGCCATGCCTCGTCTTATTAGATAAAGACATGTAAATTCAACTTCAGGTAGGTCCTTTGCATATTGTATTATGAATATAATATTGATTGATTTATTACAAATTAAAATATTTACATATTTAAAAAGCAGATAATACCACAACAACATAAATAACGAATTCAAAATGGCGGAAGACTACCAATCTACCTTAATGCATATTTTCTTTATCCAATGATATATCGATACCCGCAATACTTTATCTTGCTTTGAATTAACTTTAAATTATATTTTCTTCCATTGCCCGCAAGACTGCATATTGCTGTAATTTACTCAGAAATATATAACGAAAGTCAGATTTTCCTCATTCGATATTATATCGATTTTGCCAATACTTGAGACGCCGCGCGCAAAGTTGACGGCAATTGTGAAATTGAGTTATAAAAGTAATATCAAAAGCCCTAATAACATTGAAACTTAAAAAAAATACACGTGTTTTGCTTCAAAGTTATTTCAACAAAGAAATGTTTCTTGTCGAGATTGAAACTTATTTTACACGATTAAAACAGTAACAATAGCAAAAAGACCGAGCATAACTTGTAACACGAACAATAAGAGCATGATAATTGTTTTTGGTCTCCTTTTTCTATTTTAATCGACAAAATTCCACCAATGTTGCATGCTTCGTATTTTTACCGTTACATCATGTAAAATCCAATGTAAAAAAATTAAGAATGGCCACTGTGCGCTGCACAGAAGAGGTGTAAAGAATATGTAACGGGCGTTAAGTTGACTGAATTATTGCGGTAATATGGAGAAATCAGTAAGTAATTAGATTTTAACATTAATTATGTTTAGAAAAACAAACACATATCTCATACATGCCTCTGCATTTTGAGAGGATTTAAAACATATCTTAAATAACAACGGCAGTAGAATACCGAAGGAACAAGGGAAGCGATGACTACAAAAATCGAAGTCCAAAGACATGGCAGAAACGGTAACAGATAAAAATAAAATATGATGAAAACAGTTTTATTTTATTCGGAAAAGGAAGTTTTTGATGTCCAATCATTCTGTTACAATACCAAGAAATGGCAATCTTTACGCTATATTTTTGTTATTTCAAAGAATTGAGTGATAAGTTTGATTCGTTCATCAATAAATAACAGACCTTTGAAAAATATGTTCGGAATGTGCATTTTTTAAACTTTTATGTGATGCAATATTAAATCTGGCATACAAAAGTGTCTAAATATATATCAAATATTAAATGTCCATTGGTTTTGTTACGGGCGTGTTTTCTGAGAAAAAATCCGACGTCAGTGACTACACGCACATTGAAACATACGGAAGCCCATAGAGGACCTCTAAAGAACATAAATAAAAAAAAATTATATCGTTATCTCGATATATATATCGTTATATCGATATAATTATATCGTTATCTCAATATAAATAAATCGTTATCTCGATATAATTATATCGTTATCACGATATAATATTGATATCGTTATCTCGATATATTTATTTCGTTATATCGATATAATTATTTCGTTATCTCGATATAAATATATCGTTATAACGAAAAAATATATGGTTATAACGATATTTTTATTGTAATATATTTCAAGAGAAATTACAATTGTATGAAAACCTATTCGCGTTACATTCGAATTTTAATTTAGTTAAACATGATGAATTGATTTATATGATAGTTAATTGTCAGCTAATGCTAGGTTTACAATGCAGATCAGATCAACTTGATCAAGTCGAACATGCTGTTTTATACCGATCAACGTCATAAAATCCATTGATCGAGCTAACTCACGACGTCCATTCGACATTTACCCAATTGAACACGACCAACACTCGGCCATTTTCGATCTCTTAACGATTCACGTACGACGTACGCTCGACTCTTAACTCGACCAACCAGACTCCTAAGCCGATTAGACCAAACTTGTTACGATTGCCCAAAGATTGTCCATTTTCAAAATATATAGAATCTGCCATATCTTCAGCTAATACAAAATGACAGCTAAAAGAGGCATAAAGTTTAACATTGTATCCGAAGGACCAATTACAATCAAATTGTCAAAATATTCCTTTCGTTGTTCCCTTTCAAAAAAGTATTTATCTTATCTGCATGCAATACAAGATGGATGACAACGGACAACATAATATGTCATTCGACCCTCCTAGTATATTCATTCAAAGATCTTCTACTCTGAAACGTCTTTGCCAATTCGCCAAAATTGAAATCAATAGTCCTTGGCTTGTCTTAACTTGAGATAATATCCGGCAGATTCTCATCATATCAAAGATGGTCATCAGCCAAAAGGAATATTTTTATCCCCACCACAAGACGAAATGTTGAGTCATATTACAAAAATAAATAATGACATAATGTGAAGTAAACGAACACGAGTCAAAGTCTCTACAATACATCATGGTAAAACCAAATAATGGAACATGTTTTTGTTGTTGTTCTTCATTACCACAGACGGACATAATATGACCAGTTTGTGTTTCAATAAAAAAATCCTAATGAACGAATTAATAATATGATAAATATTAAAGACAAAAACCTGCGTCATCTCAATTCTAAACCCCGAAATACAAAGTGGTGAGATATTCTGTTCACTTTCAGCACGTGTACCAAGTCCGGCTATCCCGAGTTCCTATCGTTGTGCATGTTTGTCTTTTGTCATTTTATTGTTTTTCTTGTGCGGTTCCCTGGTGTATTGTGACTGATTGTGGTTTTCGGTCATTGAAGGTGTTTATCTGTTATCCATTCTACATTAAAAATCCTGTTTAAAAAATCAAGCGTAACGCGAATACTTTTCCATACAATCGTATTTTTTCTTGAAAATACAAAAATAATTACATGGTTATAACGATATAATTTTTACGAGATAACGATAAATTTATATCGAGATATCGAAATAATTATATCGAAATAACGAAATAATTATATCGAGATAACGAAATAACAATTTATCGAGATAACGATATAAATATATCGTTATAATGATATAAATAATTCGAGATAACGATTTAATTATATCGAGATAACGATATATATATCGAGATAACGATATATATATTTTTTTATTTTTGTTCTATATAGGTCCCCTATGGGCTTCCGTAGAAACACATTGAAGCTTTCCTACAATTACTTTAATTTGTGGAAATCCTTTCGTTTTTTAGCAAAACATCCCCTGTCCTCGGCAGACAGAATACGTATCAATAAAGAGATAAACGTACAGAAAAGACAACAGCAAAGATGACAGTCTTATTATAAAGAAAGTTTTGCGTTGGTATTATTTTGGAATTGAAAAAATGTATCAGCAAAAATTGATAAAAAAATATCCTGCAATCGTTCCCGCATCTAAATTCTGTAATTCAATATGTTCCGAACTAGAATTAGACGATGGAGGAATTGTACAAATTGATGATGACCTTCATAGAAGAATCTTACGCTGCTTAAATGATTAAAAAGTAATTAAAGTTTGAATCTGTATATTTATTACTGAATGGCCGTTTTGTTTGCTTGAATATATTTCCTGATTTCTGTTCTTCCTTTCTTACTTTTCATATTGTTAAATTGTAATAAGTCGTAGGATTAAAATAATCCTGCAAAAAGTTTATGGAAAAGCGAAATACAAAACAAATACAAAAATTTTAAATACATATACATTGCATTATCGATGAAAAAAAAACAAAACAAAACAAAAACAAACAAAAAAAAAGAAGAAAAAAAAAAAAAAAAAAAAAAACAATACAACATACAAAACAAAAAAAAGTTAGAGAAATATTAAGTAAAAATCAACAATAAGCATTAATAAACTAAACAATAAAATGTCTAAAATATGAAAGGACAGCTCGGTAGACAAAAGATAATACAAACGTGTAGAGTTGCACCCTTCTCAGTTACGACTTTTAACGTTATTTTTATGACTTGACGACGTTACATTTATAGAGTCAACTTTGTGCGCGGCGTCTGCAGCATGCTGTAATTTAAACTTAATTATATAAGAGAAGGCAGATTTTCTTTATTTAATATTATATCGATGCTCGTTACACTACAGCTTGCTGCAATTTAACCTAAGATATATCAGAAAAGGCAGATTTTCTTCATTTGATATAGTTTCAATGAACATAATACTGCAACTTGCTGTAATTTGACCTAAATTATATAAGAAAAGGCAGATTTTTTAATGGATAATATATCGATGTGCTCAAAACTGCAACTTGCTACTATCTAACCTGAAATATATTTGAAAATGCAGATTTTCTTCACTTAATAATATTTTGATGCCAATAATACTGCGACTTTCTGTAATTTCACCTATAATATATGAGAAAAGTGCGAGTTTTTTTGGTTTTTTTTTGTTCAATAATATATCTTTACCTGCAATACTGCAACTTGCTGTAATTTCACCAAAAATTTATAAGAAAAGCAGATTTTCCTTATTCGATAATATATCGTTGACTGCAATACTGCAACTTGCTGTAACTTAACCTAAATGTTAAAAAATGGATAACAGGAAACACCTTCAATGACTGAAAATTATAATTACATGCAACAATTTGCAAGGGAACGATACAAGAAAAACACGTATAAGACAAAAGACAAACGTAGACAACGATAGGAATTCGGGACAGCCGGACTTGGTACCGGCACCAGCAACAGCCAGCGGTATGGTTAAACCGGTTTATGGGTACCCAAACCTCTCCTTTATCTGTCCCGTTTCCCTATAGTATAAAATCATACGAATAAAACCCAATACAGGTAGACTACTAACCCCATGACCACAATCTTGAAAGGAGAGAAAAAGATATATAAAATATATAAAAAAGGCAGATTTTCTTCATTCGATTTTATATCAATGCCAGAATGCAACAACTTGCTGTAATTTAACCTAAAATATATAAGAAAAGTCAAATTGGACAGATTTTCTTTATTCGATAATATATCGATGCCCACAATACTTCAACTTGCTGCAATTTAACCAAAAAGGTATAAGAAAAAGATTTTCTTCATTCGATATTATATCAATGCCCGAAATACTGCAACTTGCTGAAATATAACTAAAATATATTAAGAAACGCAGATTTTATACATTCGATATTTAATCGATGCCAGCAATACTGCAACTTGCTGTAATAAATCTAAAATATATGAGACCAGAGGCTCCCTGGAGCCTATATCGCTCACCTGGCTTTCAGTTGCCACAATCAAGCTTACATTGTAAATTATAGAGTTGAACTTCAGCTTCTCAAACTTTGGTAGAGCAAACACCACCATTAACTTGGACTCTATTTTAAGTCTGATCATGTTTTACTGTACTTCTTTGTTGGGCTTTTCTGACAAAAATTGTCTTGCTTAGGACCACTTTCGACACCAGTTTTGAAGTCGAGACATCATTTGGTAAATGGCAGTCAACAAACAATTTTTAACACCATATCTTTAAGTTACAACATCAATATCTATTTGGAAACCAAATTTCATTGAAATCGGACAATGTTGAATTTTCCTGCCTTTTTGGCGCCATTTTCAAAACGGCAGCCAGCAAACAATTTTCAACACCGGTTTTGCAGTAGTGACATCAATATCTACTTGGAAACCAAATTTCATTGAGATCAGACAATGTTGATTTGGCAGCAATTTTGAAAATGGCGGTCAACAAACAATTTTCAACACCGGTATTGCAGTAGCAACATTAATATCCACTTGGAAACCCCATTTCATTGAAATCAGACAATGTTGTATTTTCCCGCCTTTTTAGCGGCCATTTTGAAAATGGTGATCAACGAACAATTTTTAACATCAGTTTTGAAGTTGCTACATCAATACCTTTTTGGAAACCTAATTTCATTGAAATCGGACAATGTTGAATTTTCCCGCCTTTTTTGGCAGCCATTTTGAAAATGGCGGTCAAC
>MJUU01009985.1:410188-424299 GCA_002080025.1 Modiolus philippinarum | reverse complement strand
GCAACATCAATATCTATTTGGAAACCAAATTTCATTGAAATCGGACAATGTTGAATTTTCCCGCCTTTTTGGCGGCCATTTTGAAAATGGTGGTCAACGAAAAATTTTCAACACCGGTTTTGAAGTCGCAACATCAATATCTATTTGGAAACCAAATTTTATTGAAATCGGACAATGTTGAATTTTCCCGCCTTTTTTGGCAGCCATTTTAAAAATGGCGGTCAACCAATAATCTTCAACATCAGTTTTGAAGTCGCCACAGCATTGCAAACATTTTATGAATATACACTTAACCTTCATCTTCTATAGTTTTGGAAATAACAGATGAAAAATATGAAAATTATGAAAATTCCGTGAAAAAAAGGCGATAACTCCTACAAGGGTTTTTGGATTATCTTCAAAATTTCAGGGTAGGTAGATCTTGACATGCTGAACATTTTTGCAATATAAAGTTGACTTGTATCTCTTATAGTTTTTCTGATAAAAAATTAATAAAGTTCAAATTTTGCAAATTTTACAGAAAAAGGGCAATAACTCCAAGACGGGTTTTCGGATTTTCTTCTTTGCAGGGCAGGTAGATCTTGCTATGCTGATCACTTGTGCCCCATGTCAGATTTTTGATATCTGTAATGGTTTTGAGTTATTTGCAAAAAACAGCAATTTACCCCTATGTTCTATTTTTAGTAACAGAAGCCATGTTGTTTGGTCTTCGGACTAATCGAACACAATTTTTAAACTGCATACCCTGGTGATGCTTCAGGTCAAGTTTGGTAACAATTGGCTCAGCAGTTTCAGAGGAGACGATTTTTGAAATTGTTGACGGACGACGGACGACGGACGCAAAGTGATGGCAAAAGCTCAGATGGCCTTTTAGGCCAGGTGAGCTAAAAAGGCAGATTTTCTTCATTCAATTTTATATTGATGCCCGCAATACCTCAAATTGCTGTAATTTAATCTAAAATATATAAGAAAAGGCAGATTTGTTTTCATTCGATAATATATTGATGCCCACAATACTGCAATTTGCTGTAATCTTAACCTGAAATTTATTAGAAAAGGCAGATTTTCTTCATTCTATTATATACTGATGCAAGCAATTCTTCAACTTCCGGCTGTCCCGCCTTCCTATCGTTGTTTACGTTTGTCGTTTGTATTTTTATTGTGGTTTTTTCTTGTGCAATTCCTATTTACTTTGTGGCATGTGGCTATGTTTTTCGGCCATTGTAGGTGTTTCCTGTTATCTTTTTTATTCTATTTTGCTGTAATATTATTAAAATATATAAGAAAAGGCAGATTTTCTTCATTCCATATTATATCCATGCCTGCAATAGTGCAGCTTGCTGTAATTGAACCTTAATTATATAAGAAAAGGCAGTTTTTTTTAATTCGATAATATATTGATGCCTGCAATACTGCAGCTTGTTGTAATTTGACCTGAAATATATAAGAAAAAGCAGATTTCTTCATTCGATATTATATCAATGCCTGCAATACTGCAATTTGCTGAAATATAACTTAAATAATGATATAAGAAAATGCAGATTTCATTCATTCACCATTATTTCGATGCAGCTTGCTGTAATTTAACCTAAAATAGATAAGAAAAGGCAGATTTTCTTTAATTATAGAATATTATTACGTTGCCAGGAACACTACAACATATGAATTATTTTCGGGGTGGGGAGGGGTGGGGGTTGCCGGGTTGCTTGGGCAATTTTGGAAATACATTATTTAATCTTGGTCCCAGTGAAAATATTATAAATAAATAATTTTTGTAGGCGAAGTCGCCGAAGCCTCCCCCTGAAAATCAAATGATCGTCCCCTAAAATAATAATGATCATAATGTGTTGTGCAAAAAACGGCAAAATGAAGACTTTTGAATGAAAGGAGTAAACGTACGTTACACGATACACGCAATGAACGTTACACGATACATGCACACGCTTTACACCTTTACACGATGAGTGCACACGACACAGGCAGACGATGACCGCTAATTTGGGAATGTTGAACGTTTCCATCGCTTTAATATTAGAGCAGTCAGGGCTTTATGACAGGTTAGAGCAGTCAGGGCTCTAAGACCAGAATAGGTCAGAACAGTCAGGGTTCTACGACCAGAATAGGTCAGAGCAGCCAGGGCTCTACGACCAGAACAGGTCAAAGCAGTCATGATTCTATGACCAGAACAGGTAAGAGCAGTGAGGGCTCTAGAACAGTTCTAAAGTTAACTTAGAGTAGTTTTTATTACGGTCGAAGTTAACCTGAAAAAGGTCCTAAGTTAAATGTTACTTAGAAGAGCTTTTCTGCTTGGTTCAATTTAACTTGGCGAGAGGTTATATCTGCACCCTACCGTATAAGGTAGTTAATTTATAGCAATATGAGTTACTTAAAACTTAAAATATTTATTATGCGCATTTCTGAACTAATTAATGCAATTCCCCACTAGGAAAATAAACGAGTACGTCTGTTCAGAAAGTAATTAATTATTTACTTGATAAATATGTTAAATTAGTTATTTTTCTCTTACTTTGAAAAATATCCAAAATACAACTTAACCCTTACATGACTTTACTATTTTCAAAAAGAGAGAATGAATGCTGCAAGATATAGTAGATATCAACTAAAAGTATACTTTTCGTTATATCGCAAAAATTGGCGGAATATAAAACTCAAACAAATCGTTACAGCGTAATAGCTCGAAAAACAAATTGAGAAAGAAAGCAAAACCATCTAAACGCAAACGTATGCAGAATAATGCAAACCTTTGTCAGAGACATATAATTAAATTAATTATATGTCTCTGCCTTTGTGTTTCATCATAGACATATATCGAAATAATATAATCTTTCAAATATACTGCATATAACGCCAGCCCTAGTTTTATTACCGTAAAATTCCCCAAATTACACAAAATGATAGTAATTAAAGTGATAAATTGGCGCTAAAACGCTTCCGTAGATTTATTGAAAGACTTGTACAAAATATGATATAATGAAAATATTAAATTATCAAACTGTTGGTAGATAGTAGATATACAGTGGGTGCGGGCATGTTAACTTGGAGAGCAGTCAGGAGAACAGCTCAAAGTTAACTTGAAGTTAACTTGGAGCAAACTTAGAGCAGTCCTAGAATCCTGTCTACTCTTGTCCTAGAATCATGTCTGTTCTAGCCATGACCGTTCTACCTGAGTCTGTGCTGGCCATGACCGTTCTATCTAAGTATGCTCTAGCCATGACCGTTCTTGCAAAGTCTGTTCTAGTCATGACCGTTTTCGCAAAGTCTGCATTGGGCACGGCTGTTTCGGTCATAGAATTTAAACTGGATATGAAATTGGACGTGTCAGAATTTAATTTTTCTTGGGCCAGAAACGTTGAAATAAATAAAAAAAAAACATAAATAACCCATTTATTTTACGATGTTTCCATTATTATTTGTTCCAGGAAACGTAATCTAATAATGATCATTTGACATTTTTCCTATAATTCAATTTACGATTTGTTTAATTTACAATAATAAATTTACAGAAAACTATTGTGATTTAGTTTTCGGATATATCTCGAAAAGGGAAATAACTCTTACTTTGTTAATATACCTGGATAAACACAGGTAAATAATTATCCGCGAATAAGAGCTTTTACCGGCAAAATGCAATTCTATATCCGAATAATTCATTTCATAATTCTAATTTTTTTAAAATTTTATTTTGATAATATAACGAAACTTGAAATAAAGGAAATACGTGTATATTGGACACGTTATGAATACATGATTTGCCAGCGCTGTGACAAGAGCTGGTACGAGAGCAGTCATAGCTAGAACAGGTCAGGTTTGAGCAGTCAGAACAGACTTAAGTAGAACGGTCATGGGTAGAACAGGTCGGAGTAGTCATGGCTCTGACCAGAACGGCCAGGATTCTAGCTATGACAATGACTGGTCAGAGCGGTCTGGATTCTAGAGCAGACTTAGAGCTGTTCTAGAGCAGACTTGATACTTGTTCCAAGTTGACTTAGAAGAGCTCTTATGACTGCTTCAAGTTAACTTTATGAGAGGTTATGTCTGCACCCCACTGTACATACTTAAAAACTAATAAGACTAAGTAATGTTTTGTGTCTTTGGTTTTTGGCGCCAAGATTATATGATATCGATTGATGAATTGCAGACATTTCTTCTCTGTTTTGTTTCAAATCTGATATGCAGCTGGAAAATCTGTTAATTATTTTCTACTTTAAACTCTTTCTTAATACATTCTTGTTACTTCTATCCATTTTCTCGCTACCTTAAAAAAATTTCAACAGGCGGTTCAATTATTCAATTCTTATAATTGGTTGTTTGCATTTTAAATGTAGACATAGTCGAGAATTGAGAACTTATCAGATACCATTTAAGAAGCAGCAAGCAATCGGCATTCGAACAATATTTTCTTTATAGGATTATTCTTTAATTATGTTTCAAATAGGTTACCTTTTGTGTTTTGTCTCAATCTGGACATTTAGTTCAGGAAATAAATGTGAAAAAGAACAATGTGTGTCCATCCCGCTGATTGATAACTTGGCCGCTCAATTGACTGCTCAAATTGACATTAGAGAATTAAACAAACAGATTGTGGAACTTATAAACGAGAAAGTGAAACAAGAAGTTGAAATTACTTTGAAAGGACTTGTTGAAAATATTACTGATCAAAGCTTCAAATCTGCGGAGGAAAAGCTGACATCGCATATCCGTAGTATGGTTGTACAGAATGTACGTGAGTTAATGGGTAAGACATAGTTACTTTGAGCTGTTTTCACAAATCTATCATACTCTCGTCGTATTACAACAAATCTGAGACACGAATTTGAGCTTCCCAAATTTACACGTTAGGAAAACGATAATGATAGACAATATATTTCGGTCGCATATATATATATAAGTTAAAAGTCCACTTTTCATTTTTCATTTGCCGGTGGTATTTTCACATTTTGTTTTTTTTTTATCTATTTTTAGTTTGATGAACGGACAAAATCGACTACTTTCACTTTCACAATACAAAAAAAAATACCTAAGTCGTATAAAAAAAAACAGTCAATTTCGTTGTGCTGTACACGTGTTTCAAGGAGTAACCTCTAATCAGCAGCATTAGAATAAAACAAGAGGCTCTTAAGAGCCTGTATCGCTCACCTGGGCCACGGCTGATTTATGCATTTAAAATAATCCCAATGTTTGAAGGGCATTATTTTCAAATTGGTTAATAGACATTGATGTCATATTATCTTAAGTTAATATAAATTACCTTGGAAAAATCAATTTACTGTTAGGCTGTTATGGGACCCCACCCCCTTGCCCCCCCTCTTCACAGTGTGGACCTAATAGATGTCTTGCCTGTCCCTGCTTTGTCAACACTGATGTGAATCAAACTGGTGTAATCAGAAATAAAACGGAACATGCTCACTATAGACCATGCAATGAGGTCACAGTCATACATGTAGGTTATACATACGATCAATTTTCGTGTACTACAAATGTACCAAATTAGACCATATAACACAATACCAAGGTAATTGTGAATTTTGGTTCTGCATATGTGCATTTCGACAATTTATGTCTCATCAGTGCAGATTAAATCAAAACATTTGGAAATCCATGAACCAAATATGTGTTAACACTGACAGAGAACAAATTACCAACAGGATCTAAATATGAAAGCCAAAATCAGCTAAGGACAGAGCTATGCAAGAGGGAGATATTCCTTAGGTTTGAACGAAATTTTCTTAAATTTAGATATTGCAAATTTTCAAATATAATCGGTTTTTGGGCCAGCACCGAAGTACTTGCTACTGGGTTGGTAATACCCTCAAGGATTAACAGTCCACCAGCAGTGGCATCGGCCCAGTGGTAACAAATAACAAAATACCGAGGTTACTGTGAATTTTGGTTCTGCATATGCGCATTTCGACAATTCATGTCTCATCAGTGCAGATTAAATCTAAACATTTGGAAATCCATGTACCGAAATATGTGTAAACGCTGGTAGAGAACAAATTACCAACAGGATCTAATTAGGAAGCCACACACCAAATATCATTGACCTATCACTAACCGATATTGAGAATCTTAACAAGCCAAATATAAGACCCATTTGAATTGATTGGTGGTAGCCAATCAAATAAGTGGAGTACTCGAGTTATTTGTTGAAGGTGAAGGACTCAGGAGTGGATTTATGAAAAAAAAACTAGAGGCTCAGATACTGAGCCTGAATCGCTCACCTGACAAAATGTTTAATTACAGCAGGTGATGCAAGTGATGTTTATCCAATAGGATCCTATGTTAAAATATGTTATGTGCTGTGTTTGTTTTTTATCAGATCAAAACAAAATAGGCAATCTTAGTTTGACTGAATTTGCTTCAATAATTTAAGCGCATGTAACGAAAAAAATGTTTTAATATATGGGTACCATTCTTAACCAAGTTCAATGCTGGGGGCTATCTTTGTCAGATCCCAACAAACTGAGCAATCTTTCTAAAGGACCTTCCATACATCATTTCTGTAAAGTTTGGCTGGATTTGCTTCAATAGTTTCAAAGCAGATGTTGAAAATGATGTTTTTCCCATAGGGTCCAATGTTAAAACTAAGATCAGCACTGGCAGCCATGTTTTTTATTGGATCATTACAAAAAGAGCAATCTTTGTGGGGGACCTTTCAAACATCATTCCTATAAAGTTTGGTTTAATTTGCTTCAGTGGTTTCAGAGAAGAAGTTGAAAATGTGAATTTCCCATAGGGCCAACTTTAAGCTATGTTTCCTGCTGGCGGCCATGTTTTTTTGCCGAATTGGAATAAAATGAGCAATCTTTGCGAAGGACCTTTAGTACATCATTCCTGTAAAGTTTGGTTGAATTTGCTTCAGCAGTTACAGAGGAGTAGATGAAAATGTGATTTTTTCCATAGGGTCCTATGTTTAACCCATGCTGGCGGCCATGTTTATTATCGGATCGGAACAAAATGAGCAATCTTTGTAAAGGACCTTCCATACATCATTCCTGTAAAGTTTGGTTGAATTTGCTTCGGTGGTTTCAGAGGAGAAGATGAAAATGTGAATTTCCCAATAGGGCCAATGTTAAACTATGTTCCGTCCTGGCAGCCATGTTTTTTACGCATCCAAATAAGATAAGCAATCTTTGTTAAGGACCTTTAGTACATAATTCCTGTAAAGTGTGGTTGAATTTGCTTCCACAGTATCAGAGGAGAAGATGAAAATGTGATTTTTCCCATAGGGTCCAATGTTAAACCTAAGTTCTGTGCTGGCGGCCTTTTTTTTATCGGATCGGAACGAAATGAGCAATCTTTGTAAAGGACCTTCAATACATCATTCCTGTAAAGTTTGGATGAATTTGCTTCATTGGTTTCAGAGGAGAAGATGAAAATGTGAAATTCCCATAGGGTAAAATGTTAAACTAAGTTCCAAGCTGGCGGCCATGTTTTTTGCCGAATCGGCATAAAATGAGCAATCTTTGTAAAAGACCTTAAGTGAGTGCATCAATCCTCTTAAGTTTGGTTGAATTGCTTCAGCAGTTCAAGAGGAGTTGATGAAAATGTGATTTTTCCCATAGGGTCCTATGTTAAACCTAAGTTCCGCGCTGGCGGTCATGTTTTTATCGGATCGGAACCAAATGAGCAATCTTTGTAAAGGACCTTCCATACATCATTCCTGTTAAGTTTGGTTGAATTTGCTTCAGTGGTTTCGGAGGAGTTAATGAAAATGTGAAAAGTTAACAGACGGACGGACGGACGGACGACGGACGACGTACGCCAAGTGATGGCAATAGCTCACACTGACCCTTTGGGTCAGGTGAGCTAAAAAATATGGAAAGCCTGCATCCACAAAATGTCCAATAAGAAGCACTTGTTTCCAAAAATATCAAAATAAGAGCCATTTCCAAGGACATCTACCGGGGGCTATACACTGAATGAAGCCTTGGTATTTTTAAGTGGTTAGAATTTTAACACAAACAGTAAATTTCTTTAAAACGAAAGGTAGAATTTTCATGTAAGATAAATCTGACTATTGGGCTGGTGAATATCCCCAGGGGCCTCTAGTCCACCAGCAGTGGCATCGGCTTAATGGTTCAAAATACAAAAAATACCCAAGCTGCATAAAAACAGTAAATTTCGTTATGTTGTTCATGTGTTTCAAGGATTAAAAAAGAAAATAAATTTAAGACAGTAAGGTTTCTTGAATTTTATGAAGCTTGCGGTGTCGGAAGTGTTTGAAATCTTACCCGACGGTGTTTGAGATTTTCTCGTCTTTTGCTTTCATTAACGTATCTTTTTATTTATTTTTTATTTTTCGAAACCGCCATATCCACATAGAAATGTTGTGTTACACCTATTTAAGAAACGACGTAAAATCAAGAATGTATTTTCCCAAGCACAGTAGATTAGTATTTAAACAAATGTCTAGAATATTAAGTGTTAATGTCAAATGTAACAATTATTAAAATGACACGTAAGCTAACTTCACTTATGATCACCAAAGAGAACGTTTGTAGAAACTTATGTTCAAAATACAATTGAATTCAATATTTGCCGGTAAACTGCAAGTGACAGGTACAAGACAATGGAATCTGACAACCCTTTATATATTAAGTTTTGTGTCTCAAAAGTTATAAAGGAATTTTTAAACCTGTGAATTGAAAGAAAGAAGATGCAGAAATGTCAGAACTCCGGTAATTCATTAATTGTAAATCGTATTTGCTGCTTGAAGACAGCAATGAAAACATTTGCAATTCGATGTATCTTATACTCAACTCCTTTCTTTATATCATTTTTGTGCGACATTTATTAATCTTCCACGTACTAAATCTGAATAATATTTTTCTTGCATTGGTTTATCACTCTTTCTCTAATTTTCATCCAGTTTTCACATTTCCTGAACGGTGTGGAAACATTTGCTCTCCTCTCTAGAGAGGAGAACAAGTTTCATGACATTTCCCGCCAATTTATTCGGAATACAATCCTCGGGTGTTTTACGTCCAGTCATTAAAGAAACAGTTTCCACAACTTATACACGTTAATTATGAAATTTCTCACATCTTGTTAAATAAATTTTCAAATGTTTAAAAGCTCGACAAGCCTCGCTTTCAAACATTTGCAAAATTTATTTAACTCGATGTGAGAAATTTCATAATCAACTAGTTCTCGTTATGGAAACTATATTTCTACTATACTGCCCATTTTATCGAAATTTTGTTCGGTCGTTGTATTGTTCACTGTAAAGGATTAAGGATCACAAATAAGACCATGCACGTGGTAAATGGGCAATTAAAATGAAATATTAATGCAAAATCGGAATTTTCGGATTTCTAGTTTTCTTAAGGTTTTATTATTTCAAAATAAGAAAGCGAAAATATATCTCTGGTAAAGTAAAAATTGTGAATAATTTGGAATTTAATTTTTAGATAAATTTTCTGTTAAGTGTCACTAAAAATATGAAGCTGGTCTTTTTATGCAAAGGATGAGTTTGAAAAGAGCAAAATGATACAGATTCTTACTTTAAACGCTTTAATTCATATAGCTACAAAATAATTTCAATTCGTCATTATAATAGCAAACAATAAGATTTTGATAACAAAAATATTGAAAAATTGGAGCTTTAGGATTCTAGAATTCAGTATATTTTTTGCGATATGATGACAAATATGTCTTTTGTGTTAAAGAAATTGGCCAAAGTCTAAATAGATATGTACAAAAATATAATGTTCTTGTTTTTGAAAGTGGGTCAAACCGATTTCATTTTTTCAGTCTATCGGAAACACAAACATAGCATTTCCTTAAAACAAGTCATTTAACACAATTTGTCCATAAATTGGTATTGGTATTTCCATTTTTCAGGTACTCCACTAAATACAGACAAGACGAATTATGTACCGCTTAGAACAATTAATTGGCATATCTGAGGATAAATCTTGAAGATAAATATAACAATTTAACAGTCAATTTTGGTCAAACTGAAATTTTGAAAATTCCGATTTTCCATTTATTTCTGGCTAGAAATTCTATTTCATTCTATAAACGAGTACAGAAAAAAATTAATATTATGGTAATATCAATTCAAAATCGATATATAGACCATACAATTGACGTGTTCTGACTGTTTTTATGTGATACTAGTAGTCGGCAAAAAAACTTGCCAATTTTCTCAATGATTTTTTGGGGGTAGGGGTAGATTTTATTTATTTATGGAGTTTAAATTTTACCTAAATATAGCCATTTTTTGTATCATTTGTAAAGCAAACATAAAAAGGTTTCATTTGATACCTAGTTTAAAATATATATTAGCTTACTCAGCAATAATATTACGAAAAAGAAAAACAAACCTTCGTTAAAAACGGAAATATCTTAAGATCTATTTTTTTGTTTATTTGAACATTATATTTTGGTAATTAAAAACATGTCAACATCATGTTAGTATGTTTTATTTTCAAAGACTCAAAACCATTTTTAGAATTGGGAATTTTGATGCACTTTGGGTTCTATAAACCATAAAAAATTTTCGCCAATATTTCAAAGGGGTAAGGATACATTTTTTGGCTCTGTGGAACGTATGGGGTAAAGACATCGTAAATATTTGGTGTTTTGTAAAGCTTAAAAGTAGGCTATCATTTGATACCTCTTTTATTCAACTTGGAAACATTGGTCAAAATTTGAAGCAGCTGAAAGGAAACTTTAAGGAAAAACGAAATTTTAAAAAATTTCGGAGGGTGCGTACAGTTTATGCTCGTGTTGACATGTTTAATTTTGAAGAGGAGATACAAGCGGACTTTAACAAATTTGTGGGGTTCGGAAGACAGCACACGGGTTCTACAATATCACCTAACTTTCTTTGAATGTGCGTGGATAAAAATGCTTCGTGGAAAACTATGTCACCGTAACGATTCACTCTCTCACTATCTGTTTGAACAGTCCATAGTGACAGCATAATATACCTACAATGTATAGATGGTGGTGCTGCCAGTCAATGTATACCACAAACAAAAGTTCACATATTGATGCAATGCTATAATTTATCACGAATACAGTGAACAGCTACAAGACAATAAAATGCAAAAGTGGCACAAAAATGAACAAGAGATAATTAGTTTTCAATTCAAGGACATTAGAATCCACTTACAAAATGATAATAGAAATGTAATGTCCGATAAATCAGGATTTGTCTGTTTCTTAGCCTGATGTTTTCTGTTGGCCTCATGAAACGGCGATCTTAATATTTTACAAAAGGACATGGAGTAAATGAACATGAGACCATAACACATATGTTAACTCCAACTGCAATAATTTTAATGAGCTGTATGGCCATTTCGGAAATTTATTCCTCATCAGCAGCACTAGAACCCAAACAAAGGAAATCCATAATTTCAAAAAACGTTTAAATGCATAAAACCAAACGAAATCCGAATAATCAGTTATATCAAATATAGCTAAGAGCAACACTACGATGGTGGGAGTTAATCCTTCGGTTTTAGAATTTACAAAAATTCAGATAATAGTAATTGAACAAAGTGTACACATGAGATATTATCTCATGTACAAGTACACTATTCTAAGAAAAATAAAGAGCATACATCTCTACCACGAGGAATTGTTTTACCAACTCAACACTGTAATAAAAGACAAACTCCTGAATTAAATATTTTACAAAAGGATATGAAATAAATGAACATGAGACCATAACACATATGTTAACTCCGACTGCAATAATAAGTCCGACAGAAGCGTTTAGTAGAATCGATTCAGAATACTTTTTGGATTACAGAACAAAACCTTGTTTTCCATAAGCTGTCCTGTTGCCAGTAGTAGAAAGAACATAACATTCTGTTTTTTTTTCACTACGTTTAATATACTAAAGAAGGCCGGTAATGAGCGGTTGTTGTGATAATCAATGATTGCATACATTTTGGCATCTATGGAAGGGTCATCTCTAAGAAATACATTTACAGGTAAAATCTTTGCATATGAATTTCCTGGATTGATTTTTTTTTTGTTTATTTTTGATTGATCTTAACCTAACATTTTGAGTTTTCTTTTAAAATTTTGTTAGCTGATTCCTCGCTAAACCGTTTAAAGGATTCGCTAGGTTTGCCGTTAATATTCTGTGCGGTAATTCATTGATCACCCGTTACATTTAAGGGGACGACCATTTGATTTTCAGGGCTTGGGCGATTTTGTCTAGAAAATTTATTCATTTTCACGAAAATCTTGAACAAATTATTCATTTTCCCCAAATGTCACATCAAATTATTTATTTGCCTTTGCAACAAAAGATTTATTCTTCAAATCAATATCAAATTATTTACTTTCATGACAATCAGAATAAGAATATTTATTTTCACAGGCACCACGAATTAATTATTTATTTACCAAATTGCCTAAGCCTCCATCCCCCCCGCCCCCGATAATCAAATGGTGGTCCCCTAACACGGGAAGTACAATATTGCTTCAAATGTTTGCAAGAGTCATAACATCAATATCAAATGTCATGTTATTTCATTGATTTTCGGGGTTAATCTAGTGATTTTGATTAAAACCCTCTACAGTTATTCAGGCAGTGTTTGTCTTATTTATAATGCAACATTCGAGAGTTGATGATTTGTTATATCCAGAATAATTAGTCTGATTGCCTACACCTTTAGTTTTAAATTGGGCTGTAGAAGCCTCCCAGCTTGCACACCTCTCCTGTGGTCAGGAATAGGCTCCAAATCATAATTATAGGCAGGGGCATTTCAGATTTCTCGCCTCTCCCTTATATGTGCGGAACATCGCTTGAAGGTGTAATGTTTATCTTAATACTATCTGAGCTCTTGATCCATTTTTCCGGCTTGCTTTACTGTTATTCACTGAGCGTGGGTTTTATGCAACAACGTCAGTAGAATACCGATGGAATAAAGGTGTGAAATTTACAAAAATCGAAGTCTCAAGACATGGCCAAAAAGAGAACACAGAAAACAATGACGTTAGACAGAAAAAACAATGCATGAACTTCAAGACGAATTAACATAAGCCAGCTATATTTGAAACTGTGGTTTTATTTTTATGTATTAAATTCAGGTATAATATTATTTAATCCATCCATACGTTTTGAGTCTACATTAAGTCTATCTGTCTTAGCTAGACTAAAATTTACAATATTAGCAGACCCACCTTTTTTCGGCAAAGAGTTGAAAATTTGATAGATTGCCTCTGAGAGCAGAAATAATGTGTTAATTTGCAGAAACGTTTGTTATGTGAGCCATAAAGTGTCAAGAAGGCCTCTGGTTTAAATCGAGGATATATAATTTAACATTGTTTTTTTTCCCTACAGTTAAATTTGAGGAACAGTCTTCGCAGATAGAAAAAAAGTTTGACTTTTTTCAACAGGGTCTACAGCGTTTCATATTACAAATGGAACAGACGAGTAAGCAAGGTATGTAATCTACAATTCTAACATGGCTCTAGTTAATCGTCAACCAGTATAATACTCGATAACCATATATTTCGCACATGCGTAAATGGAATCGGAATACGAGTAAACGGGATGAAAAACAACAATGTTTTTAATTTTGTTCGTCTTAGTTTTTGAAGGTCAAGAACAGTTTTTAACTAAATCATGCCATTGAGATACGTAAATGTGTATTCTTTTGCTTATGATTTGAATTTTGAACTTGCATCTGTTTGAAAACGTCAGATTGTGTATTGTGACGTCATAAACAAAGACAGCAATGGAGTCGGGAAATCCGCCTTCTCTTAGGTCGCTTCAGAATGGAAAACTCCATTTCCTGTCATAATTCATTGCAGGTATATGGTTATTGTCATTTAACCATGGGCTGGGCCTTTATATTCGTAAATTTAACCCCTCGCTAACGCTCTGAGTTAAATTCGAAAATAAAGGCCCAGCCCATGGTTAAATTTCCAATAACCAGATACCTGCCATGAATTATTTCTGAAGTATAAACTTTTTAAAAAAGGCTTGCCGCTTTTCAGCTTTTAATTATTTTCCTTTTATAAAAACACTGTCTATAATTGTGTAGAGGAGTTCCGAATATCCATATATTTTTGTAGGGTAAATACCCCCGGGGCACGGGGGGGGGGGGGGGGGGGAA